>CABHPQ010000766.1:0-23271 GCA_902168405.1 Peromyscus aztecus | reverse complement strand
ATTTATTTATTTTAACTAAAGCCTGGACAGTGGTGGTGCACACTTTTATTTAATCCCAGCACTTGAGAGGCAGAGGCAGGTGGATCAAAAAACAAAAAGCAAAACCAAACCAGGCCCGGTGGCATGTGCTCATAATCCCCGGCACTGGGAGACAGGGACAGGCAGGGCACTGGGGCTTGCTGGACAGACAGTCCAGCCTAATTATCAAGTCACAGTAAGAGACCTGTCTCACAAGACAAGGAGGCTAAGGTCGAGAAAAGACACCTGAAGTCGACCTCTGGCTTGCACGCTGACCCTCACACACACACATGAACACATGAACACGTGTACACACATACACACTCACACACAGAGCCTTTCAGATTGCTTCTCGGCCTTTTGGCTAAGATGAAGTATAAAAAGAGCCTTTAAGAAAAATCAGATGAGCTAAGCAGGGGTGGTGGCGCACACCTTTGATCCCAGCACTCAGGAGGCAGAGGCAGGCAGAGCTCTGAGTTCAAGGCCAGCCTGGTCTACAGAGTGAGTTCCAGGACAGCCAAGGCTACACAGAGAAACCCTAAATAAACATAAATAAATAAATAAATAAATAAATAAATAAATAAATAAATAAATAAATAAGAAAAATCTATCATCTGTCTGTCTGTCTGTCTTGTCTGTCTTTCTGTCTAGCCATCCTCCTCTTCTCGGCCTCTCGAGTACTGGGTCCTCTGTGTGTGTCAGTACATGTCCCACCCTGAGTTATCACCTCAGGCCACTTTTATTCCTTAAAGGACAGCAAAGACTCAGAAATTCAACTGTCAAGATTCATTCAAGCTGTAAAGACACTGCGTGTGGGACATGCCTGCAACCCCCGAATTTGCTAGAAGAGGCAAGAGAATGGAAAGTTTAGGGCTAACCTGTGCTATATAAGCTTTTTAAAAGTATTAAACAAAGCTTATAGTGTTCAGGAGTCTGGAGAGGGTAGGGATTCTCTTGGCTGTGGTGGGTTCCGTGATACCATCTGGAATCTTGCTGGTCCATTGTGCCTACCTGCTTCTTGGCACGCTGCTCTTATCTGTGAGTTCATAGCTTGTGATCTCAAATGTCTACAGGCCCAGGCATCACTGCCGTCTTAGAATATGATAGAGCATTCAGAAGGAGGAAGAAGTGGACTTCATGTGTCTTTCTCCTAGATTAAGAAAAACAAAACAAAGCAAAAACCATCCAGAAAGCATCCCAACAGCATTTGATGACTACCCTTTGCCAAGACCTCACCCGGACCAACCACTGGCAAAGGAAACAGTGGGCGTGGGACATTCATTGTTACAAATAATCCCACAGTAAAGGCAGAAATCCATCCTGTAGGCAAGGCCACACGGCCTGCCATAGTGTGTCACCTGCATGCAGGAAGGAGCGGCAGCTGTCAGATAACCCGTGTTGATCCTCTAATGTCCTCCCCACGGGCCTGGAAAGTACACGGGCTAGGCCAGGATCAAGATCAAATTCAGGGGCAGGAAACAAGGAAATGGTTTGCTCCAAGGTAAAACCCGTAGTTTTCCTTTACAGAGTAACCAAAGAGAGAGAAGAGCCGTGAAATGATAAATGGACGAGACAGCAGACCCTTCTAAACTGAATTGACTGCCAGCAAAGCACACACCGAAGCCTGCTGTGGTGGCTCACACCTGTTGTCCCAGCACTTGGAGGCTGAAGAAGAGGAGATTGCCATGAGTTCCAGGCCTGCGGAGAGAGACTTGTCTCAAACAAACCAACCACCAAACCCCAAAAAACCTTCATCTCACTTAATGAACCTAGTCTACCGAACAATTATTCAAGCTCCTGGGATAAAATAGAAGTTTTGAAAGATTTAGACAAATTTTTAAATGTATGTGTGTGTGTTTGTGTGAGACATGTGTGAGTGGATGCCTGAGGAGGCCAGAAGAGAGTGTCAGATCCCCTGGGACTGGAGTTACAGGCAGCTGTGAACCCAATGTGGGTGCTGGGAAAGGGTCCTCTGGAAGAGCCAGAAGTGCTCCTAACCACTGACCTGGCTTCTCCAGCATAATGCTCCCTTGTTTCTCTGAGACAGAGTCTGCTGTGCAGCCCAGGAATTCACTGTGCAGCCTACGATGGCCTCAAGCTCAAGGTGAGCATGACTCTGCCTCAGTCTCTGCAGTGCTGAGGACCGACTCGGTGCTTTCTACCACAACTGGACAGAGCATACATTGTTTTCATTTTTGGTTTTTGGTACCAACATCTCAAGATGCGGTGTAGGCTGGCTTCAAACATGTAATCTTTCATGAATGGCCCCTCTGCTCCTGAGGGAAGAGAGCAGCGCAGGGTCTCCAGTGTATCAGTGGCCAAGCTTCCTCCACACAGAGAAGAGCTAGTTAAACATTTTGGAATCTTCTCTGAAGGAAACTCTCACATCTCCCCAGGAATTTGGAATTTGCTTCCTTTTGGTTGGTTTTGTTGTTTGGTAGCTGAGGCTGACCTCGAACTCTTATGCGGCTGAAGAAGATCACAAGCACGTGATCCTGCTATGGCTACCTCCCAGGTATTTGTATTGAGGTTACAAGTTCATGCCACCAGGCCAGGCTTGGATTTGGGACTGGTTTCCACTCTTACCCACTGCCCTGCCTCTAACCCCTCTGAGGTATCACTGGTCTCTTCACAAAGGGGTGGAGAAGGCAACCCCCCAAAGGCTATCTGTACTTTCTGCATATCTCCAGCATTGTGAACAAGAAACCGTCGATTTAGTGAAACACCCATGGCTCATTATTTGCGCTGACTGGTCTAGGACTAAGCAGAGACAGGGGCTGTGGGTGGGCGGGAGAAGGTGAGCAGATGGAACTGTTGTACTTAATTTCTGGAGAATCCTAGATTTCAGTTAAGGGCTTTGGTCTTGGTAAGTTCCTGCTCCAAAATTAAATGGATGTCTCTCTCTCCTCTCTCTCTCTCTCTCCCCCCCCCCCCCCCCCCCGCCCCCTTCTCTGTCTCTCAGTGGATGAGCAAGCACTGTGAATAGCAAAACGGCCAAGAATGGACTATGCAGGTAGACAGATGTGATAGACAGACTCCAGGCCGCATGTCCGACTTGCGTGACTGGGCATGGGTAGAACACGAAACGAGGGTGTTACAAGCTGCTGCTGAAGCTGTGCACGGTCTAACGATGCTGCAAACCCACATGTTGGGACAGCACCGTGTGCTGAGTCAGCTGTGCCTTTATGGGCCTGGCACTAGAATACGAGCAGGCAGAGAGGCCAGGCCTGGAGGGCACACCGCCCCCCAGAAGTGAGGTGCAGACAAGGGCACGGCCATCGTGCTTGAGCTGTTTTCACCATTGTCTGCCGCCTTACTGGTCATGACATGCATAGCCTCAGCCTTCGCCCCCTCGTTCTGCTGGCATCCGTTAGGACAACATTTGCCAGCCCCACTCGGGATGTGTCTTTCGGCCTGGCTGTAACTTTCCACTGTTGTGAGGGTTTACAAGACTGGATTTGACAATGATTCTCTATCAGAAGCTGTGAGAAATTCTTCTAAAGAGGAAACTGGAGTTGACATCCACTAAAACACAAGCATCACATAAAAAACGGCAGGAAGTGGCCTGAGAGATGGTCCAGTGCGCGCAAGTCTGACAGGCTGAGTTTGATCCCCGGAATGCACTCAGTGGTAAGAGAGAATCGACTCCCAAAACTTGTGCTTTGATGAGTGTGTGAGTGCATGTACATATAAGCCTGCTCGAACACACACACATACACACACACACACACACACACACACACACACACACACACACACACATTCACACAAAATAAATAAAAGAAAAATGAAATTTGCAGATAGGTGCAGCTCTCATCCCTCATCAAAAAAAGTTTCTTCTGCAGCAGATGGAGGCTACTCCAGAGATCCACAAATAATCAAAAGTCACAGAAGAAGTGTTCACAGAGAGCCCCGCCCCAACCGGGACATCTACAACACAACCCCTATGCTTAAACCTCAGGGAACAGCCGGACGGTGGTGGCGCACGCCTTTAATCCCAGCACTCAGGAGGCAGAGGTAGGCAACTCTCTGTGAGTTCGAGGCCAGCCTGGTCTGCAGAGTGAGTTCCAGGACAGCCAGGACTACACAGAGAAACCCTGTCTCGAAAAAACCAACCAACCAAACAAACAAAAAAACCTCAGGGAACATCTCAGACCAGGGGACAGAAAGACTGTCAGAGCCAGAGGACCAGGACATCTGCTGTGAGATAGTGTTCTGGACATGGCAGGGAAGCTGTACCATGAACTCTCAATGACACGGTCGATCACACAAGACCACAGCAGTCAACATGCCAAGGTGGATGGGGGGAATTTTCACAAAGCCCCACACTTACAGAGCTACAGGCAGTCAATGGCTGCTGAGGGAAGGAGAGAATCAGTTTTTCAAGGGATGAGCCCCCTTAAGGTTTCCCTAGTCAACGCTAAACACATGCATATATGGGCAACAGTAATTTGATTCAGTAGAATATATAAATGCGTGTATGTGTATAAATGTGCGTGCATATATAGACTAATTATAAATTATGAATTTGAGAGGGTGCATGAGGTACACGGAAGGAACTGAAGGAGGAAAAGGGAGGGGTAGGAATGGTGTAAATACAGTCCTTATGTATAAAATTCTCAAATAATTAAAATTGAAAAAAGGAATTGTGAGAAAACAAATTATCATTATTTTTTAAAATGTAGTAAAGCCGGGTGTGGCGGGACACACCTTTAATCCCAGCACTTGGGAAAGGGAAGCAGAAGTCTGGGGCGTTCAAGGCTAGATTTCATTGCACGAAAACCTGTGTCTTCCTAGCCATGTCCAAAGCCCTGGGTTTAATCCCAGCACCACAGGCAGGAGACAGGGTGGCGCACCAATACTCGGGAGCCCAAAACAGGAGGATCAGAAGTTCAAGACCAGGGGCTGAGAATGTAGCTTAGCTTATGGTAGAGTGCTTTCCAGTGCAACATGAGCTGGGCATGGTGGTGCGAGCCTGTAATCCGAATCCACAGGGAGATGGGTGGATTAGAAATTCAAGGGCATTCTCAGCTATGTAGAGTTCCAGGCCAGCCTGGGATATATCAAACTCTGTCTTAAAACAATAGCAAAGTTCAAGACTATCTCCAGCTGCATAGCAAGCACCCTGTCTCAAAACAATTGCTTATTTGTTCTTAGCCCACTGAGACTGATCTAAGCTCTGTAGAGAGGTGTTATTATTATTTTTGTTGTTGTTATTATGCTATTTAGACAGGGCTTCAGCCCAAGAAACAGGTGCCTAATTTTCTGTGTATCGGGAGACAACCTTAAATTCCTCATCTTCCTGCCTCCTCCTCCCAAGTCAGCATGTCCCACCATGACCAGTTTAGGCTGTGCTGGAAATTGAACCCAGGACCTTGTACATACCAGGCAGGCACCCTACAAACTGAGCTCCACCTCTTCCTCTGTGGGAGATATTTTAAGGAAGATGTACAGAATCAGTTCCTGCCTTAGGGTGCCAAGTCCTTCCAGATAGACTTGGGTTTATCTTAGCTATTTCTGAGTCTTTGGGCAGGTAGCAAACCTCTGGGTGATTCTACTCTTCCTCTGTGAAATGGCAGCAAGCAGAGCCTTGCAGGACAGTTGTGAGCATGAATGGTAACCCCATAAAGTTCTAAGTACTGTGTGTTCCATGAAGCATGTGCCCCTTGGGTGGGTTCTCCCCAAAGCATTGGTCAGCAACACCAACCAGCCGACTCCCCTTAGGAAAAAACATACCGGCGGACTTGTCCCTAAGATAGCCAGAAACTGGGGTGGCGTGATGGCTCGGCAGGCAAGGTCCTTGCTGCCAAACTTGATAACCTGAGTTCAATCTCCAGAAGCCACATGAGAGAGGGAAAGAACTACTCCCAAAGAATGTCCCCTGAGCTCTGCGTGTGCCCACCCACATTTGCAAATGAATGGATAAATACGTAGAAAAAAATTAAAGAAACAAAACCCCACAACACTCAGAAGCTGCACCCAAAGACAGATCTGGCAGGTCCATGTCAGACTCGGGTTGGCGTCCCACAGGGCACGTTGTGTGTACTGGGTTAACTTCCCTGTGTTTTCTTTGAGCCTGGCCACAGTCTCATCTTACTTGATGATCTATGTATGGAGACTACGGGTAACTTTTTATGGTAAGTGTGACCCACACAACGTTTCGCGCATATAGAAGAGCCTCATTCATTGTTTCTACACAGATTTAACTGGCCAGCCTGAGTTTTCTACCTGGTAGTCCTCGGGGAAGGACATGAAGAGACCCAAGAACCACACCTGCCTTGGGTGTGCCTGGAATGCAGCTCGCACCACGGCCCTGGGGCTCAGCACACGCTGCACTCCGAGCGGATGAACCACTGACATCTTCCTCGTACTCTTGGCTCCTGGCTTTCCCCCCTTGATTTCCTCATCCCCAACAGCTTTTCTTGCTACATGCAGGGACTAGCTGCAGCAAAGGACTAGACAGCTGGCAAGGCAGAGGGGCAAGCTGGTTTAAAAATATCCAATCGTCAGATGGCCACATGTGCCTCACCCAAAGCCCCCTGGGAAATGCTGGCTGTCTTCCAGAGTCACCAACCCCTTCCTCACCTCTCCCGCTCTGTTGAAGGGCTCTTCATTCTGTGTGTCCATGAGCACAAAAGGGAAAGGCTAAGAACTTTCGCTTATGGAATGAGAATTTCCGAAATAAGCCTTGCGTTCTGTGATCTCATAGTGATTCTAGGCTGTGTGACTGGCTAGCCTTCAAATACAGGTAAAACCATGACTGCCATACAGAAATTGAAGTGAATGTATACTGAAGAGTTGGTTTAACTCAATAATGAAGACACTGTTAAGGTACTATGATAACCTCAAAGAAGTAAATGGAGGCAAATTCATGTAAAGCGATGTCGAAATGGGTTTGCAAATCGACCTGAATAGGGGGTGTCTTGAGGCCAAAGACAAATTTTGTGTTTCTCAAAATTCCCTTGTTGAAGTTGCAATCCCTTCAGAAATGCCGATATTTGAAGCTAGAATCTTAAAGGAGTAATTATGTTAAAACAAGGTCAGTACACTGAGGTCTAATCCAACGTCAGGGAGGAGATTGGGCTGCATGTAGCAAGAAGATCGCAGGATTCCACAGGAAGAAGACGGCCACTACACGCCAAGGAGCCAAGCCTCAGAAGCCAGCCCTGATCTCAGATGTCAAGCCTCGCAAGCCAGGGCTCATCCCTCGGGCCTTGCATAGGCTTGTACTCTACCACTGAGCCACACCCAACCTCCTGGATTTCTGGAGCTTGCTTTGTTTTACGATTTATTTCATTTGTGCGTGTGTCTGTTTCTCTGTTTCTCTGTTTTTCTGTTTCTCTGTCTCTCTGTCTCTCTGTCTCTCTCTCTCTGTCTCTCTCTTGTGTGTGTGTGTGTGTGTGTGTGTGTGTGTGTGTGTGTGGGTGCCTGTGCATTTGTGCATGTCTGCCTGCATGAGTGTGTGTGTGTGTGTGTGTGTGTATTTGAGTGTGTGTAAGTGCCCACTGGGGCCAGAAGTGTGTTGGGGGTCAAATCCCTTGGAACTGGAGATACTGATTTTTGTTGTTGTTGTTGTTGTTGTTTTTGTTTTTGTTTTTCGAGACAGGGTTTCTCTGTATAGCTTTGCGCCTCTCCTGGAGCTCACTTGGTAGCCCAGGCTGGCCTCGAACTCACAGAGATCCGCCTGGCTCTGCCTCCCGAGTGCTGGGATTAAAGGCGTGCGCCACCAACGCCCGGCTGATGTTTTTAAACTTCTGATCTGGGTGCTGGGATCCAAACTCTGACCTTCTGAAGGAATAGTGAGCACTCCTAAGTGCTAAGCCTTCTCACTGTGTTTTGTTTTTGAGACAGGGTCTCATGCAGCTCAGGCTGGCCTCAAACTCCCTACATAGTTGAGAAGGACCTGGAACTCTTGCTCTTTTTGTCTTCAGCTCCCAGGAGCTGGGGTTAGAAATGGTCCTAGTTAGCTTTAACTGTCAACATGATGTAGCCTAACGTTGTCTGAGAGGAAAGCCAGGATGGAGGAACTATCTTTATTAGTTGGTCTATGAGGGATTGTCTTGATTGTTAATTGATGAAGGAGGTCCCAGCCCACTGTGAGGAGTACTATCCCTGGGCAGGTGTTCTTGGGCTGTACAAGAAAGCTAGCTGAACAGGAGCCTGAGAAAGTTAGCAAGTAGCATCCCTCCATGACTTCTTCTCCAGGTTCACGTCTGGAGCTCCTGCTCTGACTTGCCTCCGGGAGGGACTGTGACCTGGGAGGGGAGATAAAAAACCCTTTCCTCTCTTACACTGCTTCTGGTCAACAGAATGGAACTCAGACACAGGCATGCGCCACCATGCCTGCCTCCACGTTCCTGCTATTTAAGCAACGCAGCCTGAGAATCTGTTATGAAAACCCAAGCTGACCAACACAGAGGCATGCTTGTGATGAGAATCATTTGTGTTTCCCTTAGCTGTCTGCAGCTTACGGAGCTGTAGAATGTCTCCCAGGAATCAGATACCCCAGTCAGCTTAATAGTGACTCTCTCTCTCTCTCTCTTTCTTCTCCTCCTCCTCCTCCTCCTCCTCCTCCTCCTCCTCCTCCTCTTCTTCTTCTTCTTCTTCTTCTTCTTCTTCTTCTTCCTTTCTTTGTGCTGGGAATTGAACCCAGAGCTTCACATATGCTAGGCAATCTATCTTTCATGAAACTAAAGCATTAGCTCAATACAAGTTAATTTCTAACTAGAATAACTACTGTGTGGGGCAAATCCAGGTACACTGCCTGGCTTTGTAAATAAAGTTTTATTGGAACACAGCCATGCTCAATCTTTCACACATTGCTCACGGTCATTTTCCCACTACAAAGATAGAGATAAGTACTTACCATCTACAAAGTATCAAATATTTACTATCCGTGTGTGTATGTGTGTGTGTGTGTGTGTGTGTGTGTGTGTGTGTGTGTGTGTGAGCTCACACAAGTAGAGACCAGAGGCTGACATCTACTATCTTCCTCAATCACTCTCCACCTTATTTTTCTGAGTCAGGGTCTCTCACTGAACATGGAGCTCACTGACAAGTGAGCTTTCCTGTCTTGGATCATCCTGTCCTCCTCAAGGCTGGGATTATAGGTGTGTGCTGTATAGCTGT
Organism: Peromyscus aztecus; assembly: GCA_902168405.1. Lineage (NCBI taxonomy): Eukaryota > Metazoa > Chordata > Mammalia > Rodentia > Cricetidae > Peromyscus > Peromyscus aztecus. The sequence continues at coordinate 14,124 of CABHPQ010000766.1, read as the reverse complement.
CTTTTTATACGAGTGCTCAGGGTAAAACTCAGGTCCTGCCAGGCGGTGGTGGCACATGCCTTTAATCCCAGCACTCAGGAGGCAGATGTAGGCAGTTTTCTGTGAGTTCGAGGCCAGCCTGGTCTACAGATCTAGTTCCAGGACAGCCAGGGCTGCACAGAGAAACCCTGTCTTGAAAAACAACAATGACAAAAAAGTTCAGGTCCTCATACCAGCACTAATGCTACCAAATAAGCCATCTGCTCAGCCCTAGGATCTGGCCTTTTATAGACATGTGTAGAAGCTCCTATAACACTATGCATTGTTTTCTGCTGAAGCGCAAATGTTTCCCTACCATTCTAACGTGGCTCAAGGTCATTCAGCCTAAGGATTCCATTGTGAGATTACATGAGTCAGTAAATTTTCAAAATACGATTTTTTTTTGAGGGCTGGCCATACAGTCTCCAATGCTCACTTGTATCAAATAGAGACTAGTTCATTTAAAAGAACATTTTAACTACCCATAAAATAAAATGGTCTAAAGTAAGTGGAAGGCTGGCCACATTGTCCTCTCTTATATTTCTCTGAGTTATAGTTAAAAAAAAAAACTTTACCTCTGACCAGATAGTTCATGATCCAGATTGTGCAATCACTGCTTGGCCCAACCTTGGGTGCCAGCTGCTGGCTGTGTCCAGGGAGACTACTGGCTTGGATTCGGAGTCTTGGACTTATGCCCAGAACCCAGGCCCATACCCTGTTGGGGAAGGAGGGAGTCTGGGAGTGGGGACTAGCTATGACCACAGTCATCCCAGGCATGTACCTCACCCTACTCCAGTTGTGATGGGTCCCTTCTTGCTTTAAATCACATATTTATATATAAAGACATGCTGCATGTAGAAATATGCTGAAATGTGCAAATTATAGAATCTGTGTCCATTTACAGAGTTTTAAAGATTTGCTCTCCACAGGGGAACATTAAGAGATTTTCTAATCTACTGCTCCCAGAGAGACACAACCCAGCATACCTCCCCAAACCAAAATGGAGGCCAACACGTGACAGGAACCCAGATTTATTGAGAGGATGACTGAATAGAAATCTCTGTAATTGTTTCCCTAGATGATCCAGTAATTCAGCAATATATCTGTATTTTAAGATACTGAAAATCATTGTAGTAAATCTTCTAATAGTTCATGTATGTTTTTTTTTGTTTGTTTTTGTTTTTCGAGACAGGGTTTCTCTGTATAGCTTTGTGCCTTTCCTGGAGCTCACTTGGTAGCCCTGGCTGGCCTCGAACTCACAGAGATCCACCTGCCTCTGCCTCCCGAGTGCTGGGATTAAAGGCGTGCGCCACCAATGCCCGGCTCATGTATGTTTTTCCTTAAGTTCCTGGTGACATGTTGCTAAGAACAACTATTGAAGACACAATGGCTGTTTGTTTTTACTAATTAGTTTTCATCATATTTTACTGTCCTAGATTTTCCAAGAATGAAGTCTCATGGCTCAGCTCACCCAGTGATGCATACAGGTACAAGGATCTTTACAAAGTGACTGAGAGCTGGGCATGATGGTCAATATTTGCAATCCCAGTACTTGGGTGGTAGAAGCAGGAAATGCAGGAATTCAGGGCCATCCTACATCACATATTCATTTTGAGACAAGCATCAGCTACATGAGACCCAACCTCAAGTAAATGAATAAATAGTAATTTTAAATTGAGACAAATTTTAACCTTCCATGGCTTGCAGCATCCAAAATTAAGGGCTTGTCACTCGTTTCTATGAAAACATTGTCCATGTCTTCTGATCTGCAAAGACATTCTAAGACCCTTCAAACAGTTCGTCCAATCTATCTTCTGTGGATAGGCATACAAATCAGTGGTACAGGTTGCTCAGCATGCTCAAGGCCTTGGGTTTCATTCCCAGAGCCATCAAAACAAAATCTATCTTCTCTTTTTAAGAAGCAGATCTCAAAATAATCCTGAAAAAACAAAAGAATAAAATTTACTTCTTCACTGATAATTGACTTAGGGGTAGGGAGCCTACTTAGCATGCATGTGGCCTTAGGTTCAATTACTAGCAACTTGTATGAGTGCACACACACACATGCACACCCAAAGATGGAAGAGGATGTGGCAGCGGATGGGACATAGAAGGAAGGAAGGGGCAGTGGTATGGTGATATTTTATTTGTGCTGAAATGTGATTTTGTTTGTATGTTAATAAATAAAGTTGCCTGGGGGTCAGAGCTAATAGCAAGCCATAGCAGAAGCCAGGCGGTGGTGGTGTACGCCTTTAATCCAATCACATGGCAGGCAGAGTGTGTTCAAGGACATAACCAGCTTGGAGACACATGCCTTTAATCTCAATACCAACCATAGAGACCTGGAGGTCTGTATAGACAGGCAGTGATGAGGCGGTCATGTGGTTGGGTTTACAATGAGAAGGCAGAACAGAAAGTCAGTAGAAAGACAGACACACAGGAAGTAGGTCTCTTTTCTCAAGGGGAAGGACGGCAGTGGCAGTGGGTGGTAAGAAGGTGGTTTTAGTCTCAGCTCTTAGCTACTGCTCTGACCTCTTGGGCTTTTAACTCTGCATTTGGCTCTGTGTTTCTTATTTAATAAGACCGATATACCTACACAGTGGTGATTTAACCAAACTAAGAATGTATGGAAAAGGCTTATGGAACTCCATTACTTTGCATGCTAATTTTAAAAATTAAAGGACTTTGAACAGAAGTACTCTACATGGATGTACAATGCTTCTCTCAGAAGACATGCGTTATTAAATGAGAAATCTAAATGCCAGGTGTGGGATACCTCCTATGAGTTATTGGTCAGGAAGGCTTTAGAGACCCCTAAAACAACACAAGTTACTGCCATTGCTTTTGTTTTTTTTGTTATTGTTTGTTTTTGTTTTTGAGGCAGGGTCTCACTATGTAGCTCTGGCTGTCCTGGAACTCACTACGTAGACCAGGCTAGACTTGAACTCACAGAGATCCGCCTGCCTCTGCCTCTGGAGTGCTGGGATTAAAGGCGAGCGCCACCATGCCCTCCTATTGCCATTGCTTCTGACTGGCCACCATAACCAGACGGTAAGGTCTTATTGCTGAAGGCATCACACACTTTAATTGCAGAGCACTGAGAAATCAAACTGGAACTGATCTGGAAACTTCCTCTCCGTTGGCTTTCCTAGTGCTGGGAAGTGCGATGCAGGTTGATGGGAGAGTGGTAAACCCTGCATGCTACACTACTGACCTGCTAGGTCAGATGTGTCTACTAGCACAGTAGTGACATGACTGTTGGGGCAACCAGTCACTTCTGATTGTCCCGGAGCCATTCTCCAGAGGCGGGAAGTCAGGTCTGGCACTGTCAACCTGGTCAAAAACCTGTGGCTGTGGAGGTCAGAGACCCTAAGGGAGAACTTACCACTGTTGCTTTGCTAAATGGACATGCCATCAAATTGTCTTCTAAATATCATGTTTATACCCATCGACCTGGGCTACTCTTAAACTTGGGCAGAGAAACTGTGGATGGTAGTTAATGCACAGACCCGTCGCTATTCAAAAGTGTTGACAATAAATGACTGTCGACTGCTCAGCCCTACGAGGGACATCTGTATAACCTCTACAAGGCTCGAGAACATTTCCTAAGAACAGGTAGGAAGAATGTAGAAACTGGAAGGTGGGGAGGAGAGCTGTGCACTGCTAATCTGGACATGACACGGCTGTTGGACTCATGACCTCACACCAGTTACAGTGGCCTATACAAAATCAAGTCAGGCAACATTCCAGGCTGGATAGGGGAAGGTTCATGAGGCCCCACTCCTAGCTGTAGATGAACAGTCTTATTAAATAAGAAATACAGAGCTAAATGCAGAGTTAAAAACCCAAGAGGTCAGAGCAGTAGCTGAGAGCTCAGACTTAGAACCACCTTCTTACCCTTCCTGCTTCTGCTGTCCTTCCCCTCAGAAAGAGAGCTACTTCCTGTGTGTCTTTTTATTGACTTTCTGTTCTGCCTTCTCATTGGTTGTAAACCCAACCACATGACCTCCTCATCACTGCCTGTCTATATAGACTTCCAGGTCTTCTATGGTTGGTATTGAGATTAAAAGCATGTGTCTCCATGCTGGCTGTATCCTTGAACACACAGAGATCTGTCTGTCATGTGATCTGGATTAAAGGTGTACGCCACCACCGCTTGGCTTCTGCTATGGCTTGCTATTAGCTCTGACCCCCAGGCAACTTTATTTATTGACATACAAATAAAATCACATTTCAGTACAAATAAAATATCACCATACCTAGTCGAGGAGCTTGGGCAATTGACAGCTGCTGGGAGACGAGGACTCATTTTTCTTCAGGGGTGTGACCATTGCCAGGCTCTGTTGGATGGCCCCACTTCCACAAGCACACAGGCAACACTAACTAGACTTAGTGGTTTATTAAAAGAAGGAGAAGGAAAAGAAAGAGGAAAAGAAGATGTGAAGTCTGAGTTGGAGGAGTTGAAGGTAGTGTGGGTGGATGTGATCATGATACATTGTATACGAGTATGAAATGGTCAAAAAATAAATTTAAAATTTAAAAATTCTTGCTGGGCGGTGGTGGCACATGCCTTTAGTCCCAGCACTTGGGAGGCAAAGGCAGGTGAATCTCTGCGAGTTCGAGGTCAGCTTAGTCTACATAGCAAATTCCAGAAAAGTCAGGACTATATAATGAACTCTGTTTCAAACAAACAAACAAAAATCCCTCAAATAAACAAGTGCCATTTTAAAGTAATGTATATTTATTATGTGACTCTATTTATTCTGCTTATAACAAATCTTCCATTAAAGTCAATAGAAAATATATTTTCTTTCTCTTTTTTCTTTCTTTCTTTCCTTCCTTCCTTTCTTCTTTCTTTCTTTTTTGGGGGTTTTTCAAGACAGGGTTTCTCTGTGTAGTCCTGGCTCTCCTGGAACTCACTGTGTAGACCAGGCTGGACTCAAACTCAAAGATTTACCTGTCTCTGTCTCCTGAGAGCTGGGATTAAAGGCATGTGCCACCCCCATCCCCCACTTCTCCACCTCCCAGCTTTTAAAATATATTTTCTTATAAAATTTAATTTATGCTTTAAAGTTAAAGTTTAATTACTTCACTTTTTCCATTCCATTTCCTCCTTCCATCTCCTCCCACAATCCTTCTCTCTCCTCCTTTTCTAAAAATCCCACAATCCTCCTCTCTCCTCCTTTTCTAAAAATCCCTTCCTTCCTCTGATGAGACAACATCCGCCTACATTTTTTTTTTTTTGAGACAAGGTGTGGTAGTTTGAATGTAATTGGCCCCCATAAGCTCATAGGGTGCAGCACTATTGGGAGTGTGGCCTTGTTGAACTAGGTATGGCCTTGTTGAAGGAACTGTGTCACTGTGGGGACAGGCTTTAAGTCTCCTATGCTCAAGATACCACTCAGTGTCTCAGTTCACTTTTTGTTGCCTGTGGACCAAGATGTAGAACTCTCAGCTACCTTTCCAGCACCATGTCTTTCTGCATGCCACCATGTCCCACCATGATGATAATGGACTGAACCTCTGAACTGTAAGCCACCCAATTAAATGTTTTCCTTTAAAAGAGTTGCTGTGGTCATGGTGTCTCTTCACAGCAATAGAAACCCTAACTAAGAGCCAGGCGGTGGTGGTGCACGCCTTTAATCTCAGCACTTGGGAGGCAGAGGCAGGTGGATCTCTGTGAGTTCGAGGTCAGCCTGGTCTACAGATCGAGTTTCAGGACAGGCTCCAAAGCTACACAGAGAAACCTTGTCTCAAAAAACAAAAAAAAAAGACAAAGAAGAAACCCTAACTAAGACACAGGGTTTCTCTGTGTAGCCCTGACTGTCCTGGAACTTACTCTGTAGACCAGGCTGGACTCAAACTCAGAGAGCCACCTGTCTCTGTCTCCTGAGCGCTGGGACAAAAGGCATGCACCACCACACCCAGCTGCTCACATCTTATTTAAGCCTTTACTTGACTCTCACCAAGCACCTGAACCTATTTCTTTATACTTGCTCATTTCTCTTCGTTTCCCACAATCTAGTCTCCTTTCCAGGCCTCCCTCACTCTGCTCTTTCTTGGAGTGCTGATTTCTTTTTGATGCTTCCCAGCCATCCACAAATGTAAATAGAGGCTTTTCTCTGTCTGCCTCATTCTGCAGTCACTTCCCAAAGTATCACCCAGAGACTTGTGTTAATTATAAATGCTTGGCCAATGGCTCAGGCTTATTGCTAGCTAGCTCTTACATTTAAATTAACCCCTATTTCTTATCTGTGCTTTGCCACGTGGTTCGTGGCTTATTATCTCATTTTCCACTCATCTTGCTTCCTCCGCAGCTGGCTGGCATCTGCCCCGACTCCACCCTTCTTCATCTCCATCCTCGGTTTGATTGTATTGCCTATCCTTATTCTATCCAAACAGCTTTATCATCAGCCAATGAGAGCAACACACATTCACAGCATAGAGAAGGACATCCCACAGCACACAAAGGCTCAATGTATTTTAGACCTCAATACACACTTGGTGATTCTTATTTATTATTTAGCCATTTATTACTTATTCAGCCATTTTTCTGAGTTAGTTCTGAGAAATGAAACATTTGATTTTAAAATGAAAAAACGGTAAAGATGTATACTAAAGAACCAATGCATCAAGATATTTAAATTTTCTTGTGTTTCTTTTAAGTTTTTTTTCCCCCTGTCATTGATATAGATCCTAGCCTCCTCACTATTTACTGGGACAGGGTCTCATGCAGCCCAGGCTATCCTTGAACTCACCATGTAGAGTCCACCTCCAAGTACTAGGATTACAGATGTGCATCACTTTCTCCTGCTGCTGTGATAAACACCATGACCAAAAACATCTTGAGGAGGAAAGGACTGAACTTCACTTGATTTACATGTTGCAGGGTGTGGTCGTTTGAATATATTGGTCCCCATAAGCTCATAGGGAGTGGCACTATTTGGAGGTGTGGCTCTCTTGGAGTAGGTATGGCTTTATTGGAGGAGGTGTGTCACTGTGGGGGTGGCTTTGAGGTCTCATGTATGCTCAAGCCATACCCAGTGTCTCAGCTCACTTCCTGTTGCCTTTGGATCAAGGTGTAGAACCCTCAACTCCTTCTCCAGCACCATGTAAACCTCTGAAACTATCAGCCGCCACCTCAGTTAAATGTTCTCCTTATAAGAGTTGCCATGGTCATGGTGTCTCTTCACAGCACCAGAACCCTAACGAAGACATTGGGCCTCAACGAGGGAAGCCAAGGCAGGAACCTGGAGGCCAGAACTGAAGCAGAAGCCATGGAGGAACGCTGCTTACTGCCTGCTCCCTGCGGTTTGCTCAGCCTGCTTTCTTATGCAACTCCAGAACCACCTGCCCAGGGGTAGCGCTGTCCACAGTGGGCTGGGGCCTCCCACATTAATCATTAATCGAGAAAATGCCCTATAGTAATGCCCACAGCCCAATCTGATGGAGGTAATTCCTCACCCAAGGCTTCCTCTTCCTAGGTGACTCTAGCTGTGTCACGTTGACAAAAACCTAACCAGTTGATTGCCTGTCAGCATGGTGCTGGGGGTCAAACCCTGGCTTCCTGCGTGCTAAGGAAGCACTCCATTGAATGCGCCTCGGCCTCAGGCCTCTTTCATTCATGTTTTAAACTGGGCTACTTTTCTTTGGTTAGTTGTATTAATTTTCCCTACCATCCACCTTTATTAAGACAAAATTGGGGCTGGGGTGATGGCTCACCGGGTAAGAGACCTTGCTATAGAGGTGTGAGGACCTGAGTTCAGATCCCCAATACTCATATAAAGGCAGGGATGGCTGTGGACCCTTGTAACTTCAGTGCTGGGGGTAGAGCAGGGGCAAGCAGAGACAGGAGGATCGAAGCCAGCCTGGTCTACAGAGCGAGTTTCAGAACAGCCAGGATCTTACTGGATCTCAACGAAGCTCAGCTCCCTTCAACTTTATTTAGTGAGGTCAGAGTTGCATGGTGTAGCCCTGGTTAGCCTCAAGCTCGCAGAGATTCACCTAAGGCTATCTCCTGACGGCAGAGACGAGAGTTGAACACCAGCCCCACCCACCCCCCACCTCTCGACTTTTTGTTTGACAATTTGAATCTAGGGCGTAGAGTGGCGAAGCTGATATTTACTTGTCTGGAGTTACCAGAGAAACAGGAGGCGGGGTCCAATGTAGACCACGGAGAGGGGGTCATCCTCAACGCCTCCCCTCCAAGACTGTCAACTTTTGGAGCACTTTTCGGGGAGAACATCTATTTCCAGCTTCAAATCCTGCCCCACCCTCGAAGAAGCAGCTGATGCTGGAAGACAAGGGGGAGAGGGGTACAAAGGACAGTAAAATGAGTATTTACTAAGAATGTGAAGTGCGCGTTTCCCGGGCTTACCACAAAGCTCCCATTCTCTGCTCCCGGGGGCTTTGCGGAACTCACAGGGACGTGGTGATGCCACACGCCTGCTTTCCGTTATCAAAATAAACCAGTGTTCCTTCTCCTGACCTCAGTGAAAACTGTAACCTCACTGATGGCTGTGGGGGAAAGAAGAAAATGTGCCCAGGTTGTGAGCTCATCTGCCTTTCAAACTGCTCTGTGATAGAATTGCCCCTTCTGATTATCAGTCCCCATTCAGAAGGCTGTCCTTGGGGCCCTTCATCAGGAACAAGCGAGGCACCACGGAGAACCTTGTCAGCGAAGACTCCCTTCTCCCTCTGCCTGCTGCCCCCCCCCCGGCAGAGAACAATCTACAACAAATACACTCTAGTCCCAGTGGGTTACTCTTCCCACAACACTGCAGTTCTGCAAAGAGACCCGTTTCTACCATTTCTTCCCGCCACACAGCGGGGGAAGCACCCACTGCAAATCTTTGGAAGAACTTGGCTTGGTCACGGAATCCCATTACCCAGACCTCTGAAGGAATCCTCGACTGCATCATCATTTATGCCTAACATAAACCACTGCAGGATCTGACACAGGCAGGGGTGTCCACTACACCAGCTTCCGGGCCAGGGAGATCGCTAATTTGAAGAAAGGGTGTTTGCTGGGTCGCCTGACTTTTCTCTGTGGGGAAGGAGATGTTAGAGAGAGGCAGCTGGAAAGCTTTAGTAAGAAGCATCCTAACCATACGAAGTATGCGACAGCCTTTCTCCCATTCCAGTTCAGTTGCAAAGACAATTTAATGATACAAGGAATTGCTTTATGGGTTGGAGAGATGGCTGAGTCTTAAGAGCACATATGCCCTTCCAGAGCACCTAAATTTGATCCCTAGCACCCACATTGGGTGGCTCCCAAGCACTAGTGTCTTTAGCTCCAGGGGGCCTGGCTTCCTTTACTGATCTCTGCAGCTATCTGAACTTACCTACATAGACACACACATACACAATTTAAAATTAATCTTGTTGTTGAGGCAGGGTCTCACTATAAAGCCCTGGCTGGCCTTGAACTCACTATGTAGACCAGGCTGGCCTCAAACTCATGAAGACTCCCCTGCCTCTGCCTCCCAAGTGCTAGGATTAAAGGAGTATATCACCATGCCTGGCTAATTAATCTTGAAAAACAAAAAGTAGAATTCCTTGGAGAAACTGGGGATTGTTCAGTTAGTACTCTTGCCTAGTATGCGCGAGGCACTGTGCTCAAACTCCAGAACCTGTAAAGAGACTGGTGAGGCGCGCTGTAATCCCAGCACTGGAGAGGTGGGAGCAGAAGGATCAAAGTCATCCTTGGCTACATGGAGTTCCAGACCAGCCTGGGTATGATGGGTTGAATGAGAAATGCTCCCCATAGGCTCATGTAGTTACCATTTGTCTCCAGTTGGTGGCACTGTTTGGGAGAGGTCGTTTTGGTGCCTGTCCTGGATCTCGCTCTGTAGCCCAAGCTGGCCTTGAACTCTCAGAGATCCACCTGGCTCTGCCTTCCAAGCGCTGGGATTCAAGGCGTGCACCGCCGCCGCCACCACCGCCGCCACCACTCCCTGTGAAACCCTGTTTTGAAAAACAGAAACAAACAAACAACAGCTAATCATAATAATAGTAGTGATAATAATAACAACTCTGAGTCTACTGATGCATACCAGAATACTGGGCTTGCTGACCAGCCAGTTTAGCCCAATCAGAGAAGGAAGGAAGAAAGAAAAGAGAAAGCAAGCCAGTACACTTTGGTTCTACGAGATGAAATATTGACAAACTTCCTCGGGGGGAAAAAATGCTATCTTGGGTCATTGCCAGCAGCAGCTTCACCCAGCAAAGCCCTCTCGGAAAGCATCTGTTGTTGTGACTGTTTCAAATAAAACTGTGACATTGCAGGAAAAGCTTACAGGGAACAGCTGCTCTGTGAAAGAGGAAGCCTGCCAACACTTCATTCCAACGCTGTGTTTTGGAAGAATTCATCTGAATGAGACGATGTTTGCTATATGTAGAGGTGTCCTCCTGAGCCAAGGCAGATGCCTGGACAGTGTTACCCAGAGCTGAGCTGAGCCACCCCGCCTCCTGTGTCCACAGGCTTCTGAGATGCATGAATTCCTTTCTCTCTGCTTCTTTTCATCTTAAAAACCTGAAAGCTGAGAGTCAGAGGTCAGGGAGGACTGAAGCAAACGGTGTCTTCTGGACGTGACAGGTTGCTGCACTCATGAACCTCCCAGCAGCTGAGGCTGCCTGCAGACGACCTGCACCAGATCGAGCCCGTCCACATCCTAGCCTGAAAGGAGGATTTCTAACCTTCCACTCCTAACCGAGGAGCTATGGACAGCCAATGGCTTCTTGGTGGAAAGTCAGTTTTCCTTAAAGGTGTGGCCCCTGGGACGTCGTCTGCGTCCCAGTGACTAGCCTGACCCCCAGGAGTGGAGCGGCAACACACTCAACTTGGTGGGCACGGTGGTTTGCATGAGAATGGTCCCCATAGGCTCATATATTTGAATGCTTAGTCACCAGGGAGTGAGGATTAGAAGGAGTAGGAGGTGTGGCCTTATTAGAGAAGTGAGTCACTGGGGGTGGGCTTTGACGGTTCAAAAGCCCAGGCCAGACCCAGTGTCTCCCTGCCTACTGCCTGTGGATCAAAGGCACATATCTCTCAGCTTCTTCTCTAGCATCGTGCCTGTCTGCCTGCCACTGTGCTCCCCACCATGGTGATGACAGTGTTTGGGATCTCCCCTGGAGCTGCCCTCTCCAAACCCCACCCTCAGAAAGCCTGCCAAGGGTCAGCTCCTCCCCTGGGCTGCTCAAGACCACACATACAGGGTATTTAAGACCTGCCATGCGATTTTCTCTCCTGCCTTTCCGAGAATCACCTGGGAGTTGCTCTGCTCTGTTTATTAAACCTGGACTTATTAATTCAACTTGATTGGCTTATTGCATTGGCAGAGTTCCCCACTAATGGGAGATATTTTTACTTATCAGATAGACTAACCCTCTGAAGTTGTAAGCTCACCCCCAATTGAATGCTTTCCAAGAGTTGCCTTGGTCATGGTGTCTCCTCACAGCAACAAAACAAAACAAAACAAAACAAAACAAAAAAAACAAAACAGCAACATAAAGAGTGGGTTAATAAAAACAAAATAAAAAAAAAAGAAAGGGAGGAAGAAAGAAAGGAAGGAAGGAAGGAAAGAAGGGAGGGAGGGAAGAAGAAAGGGAGAAAGGAAAAAATAAAAGAAAGTCGGGTATGGCTGTTCACACCTTTAATCCCAGAACCCAGGAGGCAGAGGCAGTTAGATCTCTATAAGTTTTGAGGTCAGCCTGGTCTACATATCGAGTTCCAGGCTAACCAGGGCTACATAGTAAGACCTTGTCTCAAACGATGAAAAGGAGGAGAAAAGGAGGGGAGGAGGAGGTATGGCATGTTCGGGAGGAGTTAAGGAGCCCGGTGGGAGGTGAATATGACCACAATATATTGCAAGAAATTCTCAACAAATTCATATAAATATTTTTAGACAACTTTGAAAGCTGGGCATGTAGCTTGCCTGTGTACTAACCCCATGTATGATTCCCAGCATCACACAAACCAGATATATTGATGTACACACAGCAAAGGATGAGGAGTCTGAGGACGTCCTGATCCACATAGTGGGTCCAAGGCTGGCCTGAGTTGCATGAAACCCTCTCTTTAAAAATAGTTCTGGGGGTTGGGGATTTAGCTCAGTGGTAGAGCGCTTGCCTAGCAAGCACTAAGCCCTGGGTTCGGTCCTCAGCTCCGGAAAAAAAAAATAGTTCTGGTGGGGCATGTGGCACACACCTTTAATCTGAGCACTTCAAGAGGCACAGATGAGCAGCAGATGTCTGTGAGTTTGGGGCCAGCCTGGCGGACACAGAGTTCCAGGCCAGCCAGGGCTACATAGTGAGACCCTGTCTTATTGGGGGAAAAAAAAATCTGGCAATGACTGGGTCTACAGGCAGGCATGAATCAGCATGACACTGCTGTTGTCACCACAGTTAGCATATAATTTGGGTGACTATATAGTCCAGTTTGCCTGGGACAGTCCTGGTTTACATCTGTCATCCTGGCATCTCTGATTTTGCATTTGTCCAGACAAGAGGATCCTGTGGGCGTCTCTGAGGCCCAGAATGGCCTTATTCATCTTTGTATCCAAACCCAGACACTTAGCACAGAGTTTTCCTTGGTGCACATCCAACACCATGATTGTTAAGTAAACAACAGTAAGGAGCTATTTTCCAGGTCAGTGTGCAGCAAGCATTTATTAAGCCATACTCTGCAATGAGTTCCCAGGATATCAGGACATAGAAAGTTCACTCTGCCTTTGATAATTTAGACTGGTGGAGCCAGACAGGTCGAAAGGTCAATTCAATAAAGTAGAGTAAATGGTAAAATGGAATGTGGAACAAGGATAAAGTGGTGTGCATGTGTGTGTGCGTGTGCGTGTGCGTGTGCGTGTGCGTGTGCGTGTGCGTGTGTGTGTGTGTGTGTGTGTGTGTGTGTGTGGTGGGTAATTCACAGAGATATATCATGGTGAGAGAGTGGATCTGTCACACTTGAAAGGCCATCCAGGTAATGAGCATTGCAAGACATAGAACCAGGGGAAATACAGAAAATATCCAGGGAAATTTAGAGGAGTCTGTATTTCTGGAATGTGCAATCTGTGAATCTGTGGTATGCTATAATGGATGTGGAGTCTGGAGTTCTGTTGAGGGGTATCTACCAGAGAAGACTGTTCAGACATGGATTTAAGCCAACAGAAAGCATTAGCCGGTTGAGGACTACACTGGGTGTTCCAAATCCCAGTGTAGCCCTGAGCCTTCCTCAGAGTGAGCTTTTCAGCACAAAAACCATATCCTGGATTGACATACTTCAGTTCAAGAACAGTTAGCCAGAAGTGGACCTACAGAAGCCGAAAAGCAGGTTAGTACATTTAGAGAATGTCTCAGAACTACAGACTTTGATGGATTAGGTCTTTGTTTTAGTTTTGGCAGGTGGTGCTGTCTACTTGCTGATTCTTATGGAGTGAATGGTACTTCCATCATGGAGTCAGTTGTGCTAAGGTCTGGGGAGGGGGGGCTGTTACAGTTAGAGGTGCGGATGAGATTGAGAAATTCTATGACAAAATAGAAAATTCCACGCCCCATCTCCCTGACTCCACCTACCATACAAGCTAAATGCCTGAAGATGGCAACTTTCCACGTTTTTTGTACCTTTGAGTAGTAGGTGTGGTGTGAGCTTTGAGAGGTGTACAGGTGGAAGATGCTAAGAATTGGAGAAAGGAGAAGGGGCTTGTTTGGAAATAGAACTGACATATGATGGGTTAAATGGATGGAGGATGGTTACTTGGATAAACATGTGATAAATCTAGTTGTCTATTAATGGCAGAAAATGGAATGTTGTTGGTTATACAAAGCATCAGTAATTGCTATGACATTGATGGACCATCAAAACCTTATGTTCGAAAGGAAACCAGTCACAAACGACTGCATTTTATGTAAGCATATTCATACCAAAGGTCCAAAACAGACAGTTCTACAGAGACAGGATGTAGACTGTTGGTTGCTGAGGAGGGGGAGGGAACAGGTGTAAATGCTAAAGGTGCATGGTTTCTTGAGGGTAGGGCAAAGAAATGTCCTAAGACTGATTTTGGTAGCATGTGCATATCTCCATGACTGTTAAAAGCAGTCAATTTGGAG
>CABHPQ010000765.1:34633-48931 GCA_902168405.1 Peromyscus aztecus | reverse complement strand
TTGTGTGTGTGCAGCTGTGGAGGTAAGAAGAAAACTTACAGGTGTCCGTTCCCTCCTTCCTCTCTGTGGGCCTTGGGATCGAACTGGGATCATCAGATTGGGCAGCAAGCACCTTTGCCTGCCCCCACCTCACTGTGTTGTTTAGAAGATCTAAGTGACTTTGCTGATCGCTTTGCTCTCTGGTCACACCCTTTCATAGATCTTGCTCATCTGACACTCCCACAGGGGTATATGGACCTTCAGGCTGTGGTCCAGGGGACTTCCCAGCCTGTTCCTGTCATGTCTGCATTCTGGAATTCTGTCTTGCAATGCTTGTCAATCCCAAAGCTTCCTAAGCATTCTAAGTCTGTCGGTGCGGTGGCCTCAGGGCACCAGCATGGACACTAGAAACTTGCTGATAGCCTGCCTTGCCTGCCTGGTCTCCCTTACACCTTGGCCCCTGCTTCTGTAAATGCTACTCTGTCACAACAGCCCTGACGGATTCCCCTTGGCTACAAAGTGCAGCCTGGAGGCCACAGACTTCCCTAGCACACTGGGGCCCTTGTCTGCTTAAATGGACAGGACTTTTGTTGTTCCTTCTCCACCATTATCTGCCAATAGCTACCATAAAGAAGTAGTGTGTGTGTGTGTGTGTGTGTGTGTGTGTGTGTGTGTGTGTGAGAGAGAGAGAGAGAGAGAGAGAGGCGCCTACTGGTTTAGAACTCACAACTATCTTTCTGGCTTATTTGAGTGCTTGGATTCCAGGCACCAGCATAAACCTAGTGGTTTTTTAAGTGCTTCAACCCAGAACCTAGTGTGTATGCAAGAATTCTTAATGAATGACTCAGTTAACAGTTTGGCAAATGAGTAAGTGAATGTTCCATTGAAGGCAAGCTCCTTAGTCATGGTGTTTTCAGGCAGTTGTTCAAACAGGAGCTTTGCTTCTCTTCGAATGTTTATTTTCACTCTGAATATACAAGAATCAGCTGAAGCAGCTCCTGCTTCATAGTGACGAAGGAAAAGGTGCTCTGCAGAGATGGGGGAGGCAGATGTTTCTGAAACCCCAGGGAAGGCAAGTGGTGAAGAAAGTGAATCAGACAGGGTAAAGTCTACACCCAGCTGTTAAACTCCAGGAGTGTTGGGAGACCAAGGGATTGGCTAAGTTCCAGGGCAAGAATACAGACAAACGCCAGCCCTTGTCATCAGACATGTTTACTTGTTTGTAGTTAGTCGTAAAGTGCTGTTTCACTGGGCATGATGGCTACCATGGTAATCTCAATACTAGGGAGGATGAGGCAGGAGGATTATGAGTTTGAGGCTAGCCTAGGATGTTACATACCCAGATTTTAAAAAGCCTAAATAAAATCAAAGAAACAAAACTAAAATTAACAAGCAAATAAGTGTTATTTCAATTTTTTTGTGTAATATTAAATATGTGACTTGAAATCTGTGCATATCTGTATATATGACTATGTTCAATTTATGTGTGGTAACGTACTATTTTTGAGTGTTTTCTTCTACTCAAGTATTTGATTTGTAAAAGTTTGTTTTGGTGTTTATTTATTTTTATTTTATATAGGGGTGTTTCGTTTGCATGGTATGTCTTGGGCCAGGTATCTGCAGTGTGTGAGGAGGCCAGCAGAGGGCATCAGACCCCCTCGAACGGGAATTCCCCAACAGGTGGACGCCTCCAAGGGGGTGCTTGAAACAGAGGGAGTCCTTTTAACCACCGAGCCATCTCTCTGGCCTCTAAGAGTTGTTTTTAAATAAATCCTCTTGAAATAAATTTTGCAAATATTTACTCAGATTACAGTTTGTCTTTATAAATGTCCTTTTATCCTGATTGCAAAAAATATTTCTTTGTGCTTCCTACCATTTTATGGTTTTATTTTCTTCAAAGAAATCCTGATTTATTACCAGTTTTTTTCTTGTGTTGTTATGAGGAAGGAATAAGGGTATTCCTCCACAAAGCTGGCCCCCTTACACTAGCCTACACTCCCACTAAATATGCTACTTTCCCTTTATATCTTCCCGGGTTTCCTTTTTCTCTCCAGCTGAAGTGTGACTATACTTTTATTTCTGGGCTAAAAATGTATAGCTAGCTAGTACTCATTTCTGAGCAGGAAAGATCACGCTACGTAGTGAAAATCTGTCTTTGACTTCTCACAGAACTGCAGTGGCCCCTAGGTACCACTGAAGGGAAGTGGAGGGCTCCCTGGGCGCATGTGTAAGGAGCGGAAGAAGTTCTGAGTGAGTGTGCTTGTTGACTGGGCACAACGATGCCCAGGACCTGATGCCTCAGACCTCCGGGAAGGGAAAACCTCTGAGGCTCCCAGTGAGACGGCAAAGCCCTCTTCTGCCAAGTGCGGAAGCCGACAGTGTGTGCAGAAACTATCAACCCCAGCTTCCTCCTCCCAGATGACTCCAGCCCGAGGCTGCTTCCCTGTGGAGCCCTCCTGCCCAAGCCTGACTAAACCCATCTTCTTCTTCAGCTGTGTGCCATGAGCCTGCCTCTTATTCAGCTGCGTACAACGAACCAGCCCCCTCGGTTTGGATTTCAGATGTATAAAATAAACATTCTGAGTTTCCAAGTCGCTGCTGTAGATGCTGCTCCGCCAGGGAGAGCACAGCCCACCTGATTCCAGATTTTCTGAACACGTGTCTGTGTGTCTGTCCATTTCCTCAATGACTGAGGCAGGTTTCCAGGGTCAAGCCATGCTGGACTTGGCAATGTGGGACCATCGTCCTTAGCCAGCCTGCTACAAAATGGTGCAGTTTGCACACAACCTACACACAGCATCTGGTGTATTTAAATCACCTGTCCATTGTTTATAAAATTGGTCTTTTGCTTACTACAGTATTGTTTTAAGGGAGAAGCCTACACATGTACAATCCAATGCAATTATTTTTTAATATCGCCAGTCTGCTGTTGATTAAATGTTTGGAACTCATTACATCAGCAAATATCCCCAAGTCTCTGCCTGCCAGGTTCTTGGTAGGGTTGCAGTCTCCATTCTCAAGGTTGGTTAAATTCGTGTTTTGACAAGTTCTAAGTAAACATGCCATCAGTACCTTTTGTGCTGGGAGGTTTAATTGCTAATGTGAGACCTTCTAGAACTCTTTTTTATGTTGTATAAAACACTGTTCAAGATGGTGGTTTCCCCTTTGATCCTCTGTTGGTTTTTTTTTTTTGTTTTTGTTTTTGTTTTTTGAGACAGGGTTGGGTTCTCTGTAGTTTTTTGATGTTGTCCTGGATCTCGCTCTGTAGACCAGGCTGGCCTCGAACTCACAGAGATCCACCTGGCTCTGCCTCCCCAGTGCTGGGATTAAAGGGGTGTGTCCCCACTGCCCGGCACCTTTGATCCTCTGAATGTTCCCAGTAAATAAACTCTCAGCCTGGTGCTGGCTGACTTAATCCTGTAACACCCAAGACTGAGATGGGAAGATTGTTCAGAGTTCCAGGCCAGCCTGAGCTATACAATGAGTTCCAGGCCAGCATGGACTAAGATATGAGACCCTGTCTCACACACACACACACACACACACACACACACACACACACACACACGCACGCACACACGCAAGCGCACGCACCCGCACACACAAAAAACTCCTCCCAAAATAAAACGAAAACCCCAGACCTTTCCTGTTCCATCTTTATTGGCATGCAGTATAGGCAACAAAAGATTTCCTTCTGGGATGGAGTCTGGCCTGGAACCCACCATACAGACCAGGCTGCCCTTGAGTGTGTTACTCTGCCGTCCCTGCTCCAAGGGATTACAGATGTGTACCATCAAGCCCAGCTCACCAAATAAACTTGTATTGCTGTAAGCTGGTGGTTCTCAACCTTCCTAATGCTGTGACCCTTTAATACAGCTCCTTCTGTTATGATCGTAGTGTAAATACCTGTGTTTGCTGATGGTCTTAGGTGACCCCTGTGAAAGGGTCTTTTGACTCCAAAGGGATTGCGTCCCCACAGGTTGAGAACCAGGGCTGTAAGCCACTGGAATTTCAGGGTTGCTTGTTTTGGAAGTATAACCTCCTAGGTTATCCCGACTGAAATCTTCTTTTGTTTTGATTTCTCCCTGTTTTGATTTGATTTCATTATCACCAACTGAACTCACATCAGATGGCTTCTCAGAGAGGACACATTCTTTCACATTAACTATAGGAACTATAAAGAAATACGATAATTTTAGAAAAAAAGACACAAAATAACTCCATATTTGACTCTATGCTAATCTTATTTTTCAGGTAATCCGAACCTGACAAAATGTTTGCCAAAGCGACTCGGAATTTCCTCAAAGAAGTGGATGCTGGAGGGGACCTGATCTCAGTCTCACACTTGAATGACTCGGACAAGCTGCAGCTCCTGAGTCTGGTGACCAAAAAGAAGAGATACTGGTGCTGGCAGAGACCCAAGTACCAGTTTTTGTCTGTCACCCTGGGGGATGTTCTCACAGAGGGGCAATGGCTCAGTCCAGGTATGTTTCCTTGTGAAGATTCAGTGGCTAGTCCCCAAACAGAAAGTGGCTCTTCTAGGCATCTGGAACAGAGGTGGTGCCTTACACTGAATTCTTCCTTTTTCCTTGGCTCTCTGGTAGAAAAGGATAGCCTTTCTTAATAAGCACAACTATGCACACCTGAAACGAAATGTTATCCCTTAGTGTTGTAAAAGTGATAGTCAGTTTGGGTATAAAAGTTCATTGTGCTCATCGTAAATGTTAGAGCCACTTGGCATAGTGGGATGGCTCCCCATACAAAATTTGGTTTAGTATTGAGACTAAAAATGCTGCAGACTGATCAGAGGGGCATGAAGAGTTCTGTTTCTTACATATTGATTTCTGAGGGGAGCAGGGCAGTCTCCCCCTCTGGTCCAAAAGTGGCTGTAGAGGGCTTGCTAAAGAGATTGGCTCCACATTTATTGTGGCAGCTGGTGAAGTCCCTGCCTACGAACTGTGGTTTACTTTTCACTGGCCCTGTGGAAGGGGCAGCTGGGCTGCTGCTCTTTTACTGTTTGTCTGTCTGTCTGTCATCTGTCTGTCTGTCGTCCCCACCCTGTATGTGTGTGGGGTGTGTGTGTGGTGTGGTGTGTGTGTGTCTGTGTGTCTGTGTGTGTATGGTATGTGTGTGTATGGTGTGGTGTGTGAGTGTGTGTGGTGTGTGTGGTATGTGTGTATGGTGTGTGTGTGGTGTGTGTGGTGTGTAAGTGTGTGTGGTGTGTGTGGTGTGTGATGTGTGTATGGTGTGTGTGTGGTGTGTGTGTAGGGTGTGTGTGGTGTGTAAGTGTGTGTGGGTTATGTGTGTATGGTGTGTGTGGTGTGTGGTGTGTGTGTGTGTGTGTGTGTGTATGTGTGTGTGGTGTGTGTTTATGGCCAGTCAACAGCAGGTGTCTTCTGTCACTCTCCACCTCATTGTTTAGAGCAGGCTCTCACTGGGCCCAGCTCATGCTAGTGCAGCCTGGACTTTCCTATGGACGTGCTGGAGATCTGACTCAGGTCCTCACACCTGTGCAGTGAGTGCCTGCTCCTTCTCAGAACCCAGCCCCACACCTAAAAAGTTTTTACAAACAGAGGATAATTTTAATATACTCCTCATTTATTTTTATTTAATATTATGTAAGTTTTCCTCTGTCGATTTAGATACTTTTAATTCTATTTCAGCAAATACATAATATTCCGTTGTGTGTATAATATATATATATACCCTAATTTGATTAACTATTCCAATTTTGTGCTTAATACATAAGGCTGCAGTGAACATTTTTGTTTGTGATCCTTAGCTTGTTTTTGAAACAGTCACATTAGCGTGCTTTCTCGGGTTTCCTGGACCAGAGGTTGGAAACTTTCTGAAACTTGCTATTCCTTGCTCTCTTATTTCCTGGAACACAGTGAGGTGCGACAGTATCCACCGTTGTTAGTTATTGATGAAACCAAGTCTGACTCTCCTTCACAGTAAAGTTTCAGCATTTTGAGATTGCATATCTGCTAAAAGGAGAGGGAGCTAGAGTCGCTCGCTTGGGTTTGCAGTCTCCACACTTGCTTCCAGATGAGCCTTCCTGTGGCTGCCACCCTCAGCTGGTCACCGGAGCTGCCACGGGATGGGAGGATGGGTTGATCTGAATCACGTCATCCCCCACATGTTAGCTGCTGTCCCCATTTCTGTGATGAATATCTGACAGGAAGCCCCTTAAGAAAGAAACAGCACATTTTAACTCACAGTTTTAGGGAGTCACGGCAGCAGGGGCTTGAGACATTGCTGGTCACACTGCATCTACAGCTAGGAAGCAGGAGGCCATGGATTCTAGCACTTGGCCGGCTATCTCCTTTTTATTCAGTCCAGGATCCCACCCCACAGAATAGTGCCGCCACAGTCAGGATGAGTCTTCCCACTTCAGGTGACCTAATCTAGACCACCCTTCTCAGGCATGCTTGGAAGCTTGTCTTTTGGGTGATTCTAGAGCTTGTCAAGTTGACAATATCAACTGTCACTCCCCCCCCCCCATATATGTACTTGAGGATAGAACCTCTTTTGAGTAGTAAAATAGCTAAGCATAATTTGGAATGAGAGGGAACACATCATAAAATACACCAAGGACTGCTGAGTACTGGGATTTCTCTCTGTGATGTTGAAATGATAACTTGGTAGTATCTTGAAAGATCATGCAGACTTAAGTTAGACTGGTGATGGTACTTGTCACCACAGATAACAGATTCTTGAATACGACTATCATTTGAGGTCAGAGCTCGGGATCGATTGAGTCCTGTTGGAGTCATGACTGGGAAAAGCAAACTCAAGAGACTTCATTGTTATTTCCCCCACTTGCTTCAACTCTAGCACGAGTGTTGCTAAGGATAGAGAGGGGAAATGGTGGTGATCGGATTGTTGGTGGCTCACTGATAGATAGCCCAATGCTCCCTTCTATCAGATGATAACTAGATGAAGAACTCTAAGTGACATCTTTTGCAGGTGTGTCCAGAGTGACATTTCATGTGTGTAGTCTTGATTTCTCCCTATCTGCAATGTGACCAATTCTGGGGACTGTTATGTTTTGAATCTAAACATGCACCCCTGAGTATAATGTTTGGAATGCTTGATCTGCAGCTTGTGGTGCTGTTCTGAGGGCAGTGAAGTCATAGGAGATGGGACTAGCTGATGTAAGTAGGTCACTAGGCAGGGGCCTTTGTAGGTTGTACCTGGCCTCTGGTTCCTGTCACACATTCCCTGCTTCTGGGAGTGGATGAGTCGAGGGGAGTCTGTCAGGCTCCAGGTGGTTTGGAATCCCTTCTGAAGATCAGTCAGGGGCCTAGGAGAGGCTTGGGTGAAGGACATGAAAAGGCAGAGTGTGATGCCCACAACAGGCTCTTAATGCGTCCCTACCAAATGGTGGTGATTGAGGCTGTGTTTTTTTTTTTTAATAGCTGTATCTTGACAGATTAAAATGAGGACAGTGGCCTGGGGGCATATGTTTGTAGTAGAATATATGACTACTATATATGAAACCCTGGATTCACCAAGAGAGAAAAGAGAAAAGGGTGGGGGGAGAGGAAAAAAAAAACACCACACACACACACACACACACACACACACACACACACACAAAACAAAACCCGAACCCAACCCCAAGGCTGGTAGTTCACATGAGGGTTCTGAGCAGAGGGTGGACCCTGAAGGCACCCTGATAGCCCTCACTTACGTGTGGTCATAGCTCGGTGGTAGAACAAGGCAATTCCCAGCTGACTTGGTTGACCGTGGAATACCAGGTGGTACAGCTGTGTTCCTTAGAGTCTGGAAAACCAGGAGGGAGACAAGTGGGGCTTTGTGTGCTTTGGGAGGGGACGGAGGGGCGTGGGCACGTCTGGTGACTAGCATGGTAAGCAACTGGACGTCTGGCTAGAGCTCAGATATAATGTAAACATTACGTTGCTGGGAGATCTTAAGCAGAACCACGGAATTGTACCTTAGGATGGGTGGTGGGAAGGAAGGATGTCCAAGAACTGTCCAGGAGGATCTGCCATGCTAAGTCGCTCCCCTGGGGTTGGCAGCAGTAGTGTGGGCACAGGTATCACCCATCATCCTCCATTTTTGTCCCCTTTCGGTCTTTACCCCAGCTGGTGGCCTTCTTAGTTACTTTTGATCCTTGCCAGGACAAAAATTCCTGGCCAAAACAACTTAAGAGAGTTTATTTCGGCTCACACTTTGAGGGTGTAGTCCATCATGGAGAGAAAGGCCTGAAGGAGGGAGCCGGTCACATCCTGTCTGCAGTGAGCTCACTATGTCCTGTCTGTGTAGTCTGGGACAGTAGCCCGTGGAATGGTGCCTCCCATATTTAGAAGGGAGCTTTCCTACCTTAATTAACCCAATCCAGAAACTCTGTCCTAGGCATGGCCAGAGGTTTGTCTCCTGGGTAATTAGAATCCTTTCAAGTTGAGAATCAATATAAACCATCCCAGTGGCTAAAGAGGTGCTAAGCACCCCTGGACTCTGTCCACAGCTGTGCTCAGTCAGCATGTAGGTGTGCGGACTGCCTTTTACCTAATGCCGGCACAGCACAGCTACCTGATTTCCAATTGGATGCTGGTGTGGGTTTCCCACAAGGCTGTGGGGGAAGCTGGCAGCCCACAACACTGAGATGTCTTAACTGCTTTTGGATTTCTCTGCTCTGTTCTTTCCAGTGGTTGTGGAGTCAGACTTCGTGAAATATGAAAGCAGGTTTGAGAACCATACGAGTGGGAGCATCGGGACGGTTGTGGGGAAGGTCAAGCTGAACGTCGGCGGCAAAGGCCTGGTGGAGGGTTGCTCGTCGTTTGGAACCCTGAGGAAGCAGGAGGTGGACCTGCAGCAGCTCATCCAGGATGCAGTCGGGAGGTAAGGGGGATTCTGTTCTGCATGGTGGGCCTTTATACATCTTATGGTTAAAGGTCGTCTGATTTGACTTCGGCCAAAAGGTTCTACTAAACAGCATGTGTTGAATGCTAGTAGTCCTGAAACTTTCTCAGAGCACATTTTTTATTTTACAATTTACTGACTGTTTTTTATCTGAGAGTGGAGACCTGGGAAACTCTGTATATTAGTTCAAGAAAAATGACAACAATGGAAAGATGGAGTCCTGCTTTGGCATTTTTTAAAATTTATTTCACATGTGTAGGTTGGGTGGGGAATGTTCCATGGCAGACACATTGGGGTCAGAGGACAATTTGCTGGAGTCAGTTCACTCCCATGTGGTCCTCTGTAAGATGAATTGCTAAACAGTCTTATTAATAAAAACCTAGAGCCAGATAATGGGGTGAAAGCTGAGAGGTCAGAGAATAGGACAAGCCATAGCCAACCTCACCTCACCAACTCCTCAGCTTCCAAAGAGACCTACTTCCTGTATACCCACGCCTATATGCCTTTCTGTTCTGCCATCTCACTTCCTCTCTCTGCCCAGCTACATTGCTTCCTATCTGTCTGTACAGACCTCCAGACCTCTATGGTTAGTGCTGGGATTAAAGGAGTGTGCCACCATGCCTGGCTCTGTTCCCAGTGTGGCCTTGAACTCACAGAGATCCGGATGGATCTCTGCCTCCCTAATGCTAGGATTAAAGGTGTGTGCTACCATCACCTGACTTCTATGTTTATTATAGTGGCTTGCTTTTTCCTCTGATCCTCAGATAAGCTTTATTAAGGTGCACAATGTATTGGGGGACACAATATATCACCACAGTCCTCAGTAGTCATGGCGGTCAGGTCAGTGACTTTACCCGCTGACCCATCTTGCCAAGCCCCTGATTTGCTTATGGGTTTTTATTTCCATTTCTGTATTTGTTTGAGACAGTTTCCCTGTGTAGCCCAGGCTGTCCTACTTCAGCCTTCTGAGTGCTGGAGTTACAGGTCTATGCCACCACATCCTGTTCAAAGAATCAGCAATGGTTTTGTTTGTTTGATCTCAGCTGGAGCTTGAACCAGGGCCACATTCTCTGGTCGAGAGCTGACTACATCGCCAGCCTCATACTTTTGAGTATTAATTCCAGAAGCAGGAAGCTCCTCAGTCCGCTTTGTGTCTTTGCATTTTTCTCGTGAGGAAGAGAGCAAGTTCAGGACTTCATGAAGAAGAGCTGGTTCACCGCTTCAACGTCTTGAAGGAAATCCTGTGTTTATTCATTTTTACCCCACGCTAACTCATCATTATTGACTTTCTGCCTTGTGTCAATTCAACATTCAACAAGTCATTCTCCTGACTGAATGCGATATATTCTCCATACTGAGGGTGCCGCAGCAAGCAAAATGCTGTGACTTCTGCTCAAATTCTAGTGGGAGAGATTCCAAATATGTAGTTAAATAAAACATGAAGTAGATTGATGAGGTTGGAGCCATGGGGGGAAATGTAACAAAGGAGGATATGATTTTACAGTGAGGCCAGAGAAGACACTGGAGAAATTGGTCTTAGAACAAAGCCTTGAAGAAGGAGAAAACAAGTGGGCCCTTCACAAGGATGCTGTGTGCTGTGACCAGGATAGCTGCCCCAGGGTGACCCAGGAGAGGTCAGGGGAGAGCCAGGTCCCCTAGGACCTAGAGGCCACTGGAAAGACTTTGGCTCTCACTCTGAGTAAGATGGGATGTCCCTGGAGATTTTGAGCAGGAAGAGGACATGTTGACTTATTCTTTAGATGGATTCTCTTGGCAACTGGGTTGAGAAGAGAATGGATGGGCAGAAGCCAGGGGGCCGACTGAGATGGTATTTCAGTGCAATGCGTCCTGAGCCGTATGTGTGTCTCCATGTGTAATTTTTATCACCCTTTCCCACTTAAGACAGAAAATTCAAATGCAAATGCATATTCATCAATGGAAAAGTCATTTGTATTTAGGTGTAGGTAGCTTGTCTCTTCTAAGTTCTTAGGGCTGGGGGTGTAGGTCAGTGGTAGAGCACGTGCCTAGCACATGCAAGGCCCTGGGTTCTAGTCCTGGCAATGCAAAAACAATAACCCAAAGATAGTAAGTCCATGATCTTGGAATCCTAAGAATGACATGCTTATTGAACAAAGCTATGTCTTAAATTAATACATAAAAAGTGCCATGAAACATGCATGTCAAGCATGTGGCGGGCAGATTTAGTACAGGCTGGACGTTAGACTTCAAAGCTAGGCACCTGTAACTGCCCTGTTTGCGGACCTGAAAGAGCACCATCATGTATCTGGCACCTCCTGGCTTTTCCCAGGGTTCCCCCGGGAACTCACTCTCTTTGGCAGTGGGAGGCACAGTCACTCTGTGGCTGATCTGAGTTCCTTCCCCGGTTGCTCTTGTCAACAAAGGCACCTTCCTTCTCTCCTGCAGTGGACACCAGGGGAATATTGTTTATCTGCAATCAGAATATAACTGGGCGATGCTCATTTTCTTTGCTAAATCCGGTGACACTGTTCATGGAGGAGGGCGGACAGGAAGGCTGGGAGAGTCCAGGGCCTTTGGTCCCCCACTCTCTACCCACCCCCTTTTAGCTTCGATGTGCAATTTTGTCATTTCTATTTCAGGAACCAGGGTTGGGCAATGTTCTGCAATCACGTCTCCTGATATAGGATTTTAAAGGAAGTCTCTGTGATTCAGGTGTAAAAGCTACTGCCGGCGGGGAGCGTGGGGGTGGGGATCCTGTGAACAGTGTGGGAGAAAAAAAAATCTAAGAGGAAACAGAAAAGGAGAAGGGGGAGGGTCACCTTCAGGGCGCCTACTATGTGCCAGCCAGTGGGTATTTATCACCTCATTTTCTCTGCACAGCTGACTGCGTTTGTGTGTGAAAGCCTGAAGCTTAGGAGAGTGAAGCTGTTCTCAGTCACAGAACTGTGTGCTGTAGCTGGCATCCAAGCCAGGATTTCTTGGTTCCAAGCCTCCTGTTCTTTCCTCTAAATCTTGCTTGAATCGGTGGAGGTAAAAGTGATTTGGATGTGATGCGGAGTACCCCTGAGGGTGTTTCTGGGTGAAGTGTGGGATGGGCCTTGTCCTCCGTGGGTGCTTGGGAAGGGTCAGGCAGGCAGGCCTGCTCCCCTGGGACATGGCTGGATGGGTTGAGATCGCCTGAGCAGACAGTTCACCCATCCCCTGCAGGTGTGATGGGAGAAGGGTGGTTTGGGGAGTAGTAGCTGAGAGATGAGGAGCATGTTAAAGAATATATGTCAGGATGTAGCCAGTGGTAGAATGCATGATTAGCGTGTGTGGACCCTGGGTTCTGCCCCCAACACTGAAAATCAAATAAAACAGGTGCAGTGCCTGGACCCAGGCGGTGCCTTATCACAGAGCCACCCCCTTGTTACATTTTGCTGAGAGCTAAAGGTGAGCTACATGGGAAGGATGGGAGGTACTTTCCCAGTCTCAGGACGGATAGCAATCAAGCTGTCATTGATGTGACTTCATACTAGAGTAATAAATTCTTATCTGTGTGCTCTGCCCATCTTTGGACTCCTGGAGCATCATCAGGATTGATAAGGTGCTGTGGATCCAGCTGTGGCCCTGGGCACAGTAACCTGTGATGCCTCAGTACTGGATGTTCTCAAGGGCAGATTTGCAGCCAGGCATTTTTATTTCAGTCATTTAGATAAGGTATCATCTGTGTACAAGTTTTGTAGGCTCTACAAAAACCAAAGTATTGGAGCTAGTGTGTAGTTTGGTGATATAGTTCACTTGCTGAGCTTGCTTAAGGCCTCCAGATTGACCTAGGTAGCACCCGGAGAAAGAAAAAAACTCCAAGTATTAATTGTATTGTCTGCAAAATATATCCACATCTCCAACTCCATTCTCTCTTTGAAACTATCCCATGTATATAGAAGATTCATTTAAAATTTGGTCAATCATGCTTATAGGAACCTGGAGCTGATTGCTTCTAATGAGCCATGGGTTCAGCTTACATATTCTTGATAGAAACTATCCTGATAAATGCCTTCTATTTCTTTTTTTTAAAATAACATTTATTCTTATTTTATGTACATTGGTATTTTGCCTGTGTGACGGTGTCAGATCTTGGAGTAACAGACAGTTGTGAGCTGCCATGTGGGTGCTGGGGATTGAACCTGGGTCCTCTGGAAGAGCAGTCAGTGCTCTTAACCACTGAGCCATCTCTCCAGCCCCAGCCTTCTATTTCTTTAAATGGAAACTGACAAATGTATTGAGAATTCTCAAAACACGGATTTGTGCTTTAGTATTCGTATCCAATATTATTCTGTACAAACTCTCTAGAAAGGCTTTGTATTGTCTCTGTCATCCAGCGGCCACTTGTCACTGTCTTAAGCAAAGCAGCCTTACTTCACCCCACCTCTGCCAGTGAGCACTTGATTGCCTCAAACCTCCCAGAATCGGGAGAACCTCATTCCGAATAAATAACTTGGATGGACTTGGTAAGTCATGCCAGCCCCTGGCCTCACTCTCCCCAGCCCACATGGTCTTCGGGAGCTATCTCTGAAGTATCCAGATGTGAGTGGGTACACGCCAGATCTTTCCCTTTGAGGTTGGGCCTTGCTTCTAGCTATGGCCGCATGGAGCGTTTGGGTTTTTTTGTTTTGTTTTGTTTTTTGGTTTTTGTTTGTTTGTTTGTTTGTTTCTTTGGCTACACAAGGTTTGAGTTGATTGTTACCATAAAGGCACTTCCAATTTTTATTATTTACCTTGTTTCTGAGCAAATTTTGGTAAAGCTGATTATAGTTGTCTGTATGTATATGGTAATTAGAAAATTGGTTCTTGATGAGGAACTCTCCATTAATTATATGAATTGATATACCGTGAATGAGACGATGTGGCAATAAATCTTCACAATTATTCAGAATGTTTCAGCCCACATATGAAAAACAATGGAGCCCTGCTCTGGCTCCTCAGCCTCCCTAGAGGAGGTGAAGGACTCTTGTGAGTGCTGGTTCCGTGTTGATACTTGATTTAGGAGTTTTGTTGAAGGGATCATGTCTTGCTTTTTTTAGAAAAGAACATATACAGCAGAGTTGGACACACCTTCCTTTCTCCTGGTTCATTTCTGCATGGAGAGCATTTGATAGTCATGCATTTGATAGTCGTGCATTTGATAGTCGTGCATTTAATAGTCATGCATTTAATAGTCGTGCATTCATTCTTGCATCCTCTGTTTACTCTTTTCCTTTGTTCTCCTTTTTCTTTGTTCCTCCTTCAGGGGCAGCATGGGCATGATGGGAATGACGTGAGTGAGGGCTCTCGAAGGTCAGGGTGAGCACAGCCAGCAGAGACCCCTTATGCTCATTTCCTAGTGTTCGCAGCTGTTTTTAGACCCATGGTTGGGTGGTAAATGACGTTCTGTGTGTGTGTGTGTGTGTGTGTGTGTGTGTGTGTGTGTGT
>CABHPQ010000765.1:17218-32175 GCA_902168405.1 Peromyscus aztecus | reverse complement strand
GAGAGAGAGAGAGAGAGAGAGAGAGAGAGAGAGAGAGAGCGCGAGCGAGCAGTTTTTCACTATAGGCAGCCCTTCCTAACTTCAGGGAACATGGTCCAGGTTCTCGAATGTGTGATAAAACTGAGCATAGTATCAGTCCTCTGTTGACTGTTTTGTCATGTCCACATGTGTGGTAAAGCTTTATCTGCAAACCGAGCAGAGTAAAGGTAACTACTAATAAAATAGAACAATGTGCTGCAATTATGTAACCGTCTATAGCAATACACTGTCATTCAGTTGTGACTCACTGTGGAGTGATGTAAATGGCCATCTTACTGCGCCACACCCACCCTTCTTAGGGTGATGGACCTTGACCTAAGCCTGTGTCATCAGGGGAAGTGAGACGAACAGCTGAGGACTGAGGCTTACCGTGACCATCACTCTGTCGTCAGATACTGACCACAAGATGAGGACCATTTTTCCTTCACTGTCACAGGTCGATTTACCTCACTCTTGGTCTTGGCGTGCACTCTCTTTGCTTATTAACCTCTCCTTGTTAACTTGAGAACTTACTTTCCCATCAAAGGAAGCATGATAGAGGATCTTTTGGGCATATCCAAATTGCCCTCATCAGTCCCCCTTTGGGGGGGGGGTCATTATTAATTAAAATGGAAGTTACTTGAACACAACCACTGGAACATCACAAGTCAGTTTGGTAACCGAGGCTGCTGCTTTGTGATTCCCAAGTGAGTAGCATATACATGGTGGATACATTGTACAAAGAATGACTCACAGCCCAGGTGTGTCTGCACGATAGTCCACCACATTCCTCAGAACAGTGAAAATTTAGTATTTTTGGATTGTGGTTGACTTTGGGTAACTGAAATCATGGAAACCAGAGAGGAGATGGCTATATACTGGAAGTGAAGATGCCAGGTCACAGTAGTTAAGATTTCTAGAAGTTTCTGTCCTTCGGTCCAGGTTGTGTATCACAGTGGTTGAGGTTTCTGGAATTGTCTGTCCTTTGCTCCAGGTTGTTGTAGTTTGGATTGAAGTGTCCCCCAAAGTTTGCTTGTTAACGGCTACGTTCCCAGCCTGTGATGTCACTAGGAGGCAGTAGAAGTTGGGTTATTGGATGCATGTCTTTTTTTCTTTCGAGACAGGTTTTCTCCGTGTAGTTTTGGTGCCTGTCCTGGATCTTGCTCTGTAGTCCAGGCTGGCCTCGAACTCACAGAGATCCACCTGGCTCTGCCTCCCGAGTGCTGGGATTAAAGGCGTGTGCCACCGCCGCCGGGCTGGATGCATGTCTTCAGGGGAACTATTGGAGATCTCTGCTCCTCCCTTTCCACTTACCTTTCTGACTCTCTGGAGAGGAACAGGATTCATCCACCACATACTGGTTTCATGTTACACTGTACCAGTAATGGGGCCAAGCAGCCATGGAGTGAAATGGCTGAAGTCCCGAGCCAACACACTGCTCCTCCAGTCAGAATGAGCCTTCCTTCCCTTCCTCGTGGTTTATCATGGAGGCCATTGGTACGCCCTCAGTGGCCAGCGGGTGGCTGTTTCTGGAGACTCTGCTGCCAGTGTTCCCAGAGCCCTCACGGGGAGCTGAGCAGAAAGGCTGCTTATTTGTTAAGAAGCAAGCATGGATTAATCTGTGCAGGGCCAGCAGGGCCTCAGGAGGGAGAGGGAAGATGGGGGCAGAGTTTCAGATTTAAATAATGCTGAATTGTTGAGCTGAGACCCTATGCTAAGCGCACTGACCTGTGTCCCTTGGGTCTTTGACCTGTGAGTTTCTCTGTGCTTTGTGTCTCTCTGTGAAATAAGGATGACACTAACTTCGAGAACAGTTTGGGTGTCTTGGTGCAAAGGATATTTCTTACCCCACATAAGGAAACATCCCGAGGTAGGAGTCCTGGTTAGCCGTGTGATTAGCTCAGTGTTGGCGTGGACCTGCGTGTCATCCCCGCCTGACGCTGTCTCAAAAGCCTGAGTTTTCTTGGTTCTAAATGTCAGTTTATATTCTTTTAAAGGCCACTATATATATTATAGACAACGAGGTCCAGGTGTAGAAAAATGACCTGTTATGTGTGACTCCTTTTCAGAGGGAGAAAAATCTCCCTAATATAGCATTTCCTGGGTCTCAATGGACAGAATTGTTCCCCAGTCCTTAAGAAAAACATAATGACTACAACTGGCTGAGAGATGAGCCAAAGCTCCTGGCAGGACCGGACCTAGACTCCCTCTCTGCAGCCCATGGCTCTTCAGCACCTGTACAAAACCGGAGTGCCCTAAGCATGCCCGCACTCCTGGCGTGGAGGGTTCCAGCCTGCTAAGTGCAGACCGCAGCATAGTGCCTTGGGAATAGAGGGCTGAGGACTGCCTCCCTCCTCTGGCTATCCTGGAGCTCACAGACCTTAGGAGGTAGGAAGCAGTGTCCCCAGGGAAGGGGGAAGCAGGCAGATGAAAGGCAGGGGGGGGGGTGCATTCTGGAACTCTAGGAAGTTGTTTGTGAAATGCAGCCTTGGCAGTGGGCTTGGAACTGTGAGCCTAGAGGAGGCTGGTCATCAAAAATCAGCAGGCTTCCCACTTTGTGAAATGTCAGGACCATCAGTACCAGGGAGTTCAGAAACGATGTTCCTGGAGTCAGTTTCCCTACCTGCAGCTGGTGTGTGCACACACTGGCTTCTCTTTTAACTTAGCTGTAGCTGATGAATTAAAGCCCTTTGGGAGAAACACCCCACCTACCATAGCTTTAATCCTCAGTATAGATCTACATTTCTGTGGGCTAGTAATTCCTGCTTAACACTCCTGCAGGGGCAGGCTCTTAGTTTTTTGTTAACTTTTTTCCCCCTTTTGCCATTTGATGTTTTAAATTTCAATTAAGTTTCTTCTGAGCATTTCCTCCATGTGGACTGGATTCACATCATTCTACTTCCTCTCCCCCTCCAGCTCCTCCCACGTTCCCTGACTCCCCTTCCGATTCATGACCTCTTCGGTATTGTTATTGTTGCATATGTACGTGTGGGTGTACATAAATACAGCCCGTTAAGTCCATTCAGTGTTGTTTGTGTGTGTATGTGTGTTCAAAGCTGACCACTTAGCGGGCTCTTTTTAATGTTCCCATCTTATTTCTGGGACAATGTCAAAACCAACCTTTTTGGTCCTTAGCCCTTCTGCACAGCGAGTTTGCACTGTTGTCTGTTCCTGGTGTTTAGAATTCTGCAAAGTCAGTGGCCTTTTAAAAGAAACTGTCATAAGATGGGCGCCCTGATGGTATTGCTGCTACGGCTGTCCCAGATGACCAGGGTTCTGTAAGCTACCAGGGCACAGTCTATGAACAGATATCAGATCGCATCTGGGTGCCCAGGACCTTCCCTTTCACGCCTGTGCAGACATTGCCAATCGATCTCAGCTGTCTTGTTCCTCACTGTACTTTATCGACAGAGCTATCTCCCCAGCTCCCAAAAGATTTTTTATAATTTTTCAGTTTTATTTACTTTGTAAGTATGCATATTTTGCCTGAATATATGTATGTGTACCATGTGCATGCCTAATGCCCATGGAGGCCAGAAGAGGGTGCCAGGATCCCTTGAAGGTGGAGTTACATGTGGATACCTGGAATCAAACCAGGTCTTCTGCAAGAGCAACAAATACCCAAGACTGCTGAGCTCTCTCTCTCAGGTTCCACCATTTTTTTTTTTTTTCAGTCATAGGAATTGAACTTAGCCCTCACACATGCTAGGCACGCCCCCTCCCACTCAGTCACTGTCTCAACCTTTAACCAGGATTTTAAATGCCTTTGCTTCTGGGAACTTTTAGTGCATACAGGAATATAAGATTGTAAACTGAACAAGTTCATTGGCCTGTGGTTTCCCGCTTGGTACTGGGGGAATCTCTGTTACATGGTAATCCTTGTCATGGACTGAGGGAGGTTAGAGCTACGGGCACAGTTCCAAGCTATTTTGGGTCTGTGCTTGAGGACAGTTCCCCCTGGGGGCCTCGGAGCCTCTCCTGATGCGTGGGGTCATGCAGGGTTAGCAGGAAGAGGAGATGGGCAAGGATCCCGTTAGAGATTGTTTTGCACAGGGTCAAATGGACATCTATTTTCTGTTACTGTCCCTAGCAGGTGCCTCTGAACTGAAGATTATTGGATTTGTCCAGTGTCAAAAGATGGCAGCGTTATCTTGGAAACCAGCAAGATGATCTCTTCACAGGAGGGACAGAGGGGAAGGCCGCCTGGCCTGGCCCTGCCTTGTAGCTTGTCAGGGAGTCATGGTGTGTCTCCTAAGTCAGGGCTGTAGGACGGCTCCATGTCAGCCTCAGTCTTGGTCATGGGCCTTGGGTGTAGATGAGCTCCTGTTCCCTTCCCACAGCTATGGCTGTCCCTAAAGACCTCGCTGGGCTCAGCAAGCCTTGGAGACTTGTCACCAGAAGCAAGGGGCTCCATTCCTCCAGAAATACTTCTCTTTTGTCTTGAGGCTCAAGGGGCATGTAGGACCTTTCAGCAATCTTGGGATGGTCTGGCTGAGACTTTCCTTTTAAAGCAACTTACCATTAGCTTAGAATAGCTTTGTAGTTTATCGGATCCTGTTAGGGAACATTGCAATGTAACGAAGTGGTGATTTCTAACTGTCATAGTCCCGTCGGACTCCTGGTGGGTCCCTCAGCAGTTCCTCTCCCTTAGCTGTGGGTTGTGGCCCACAGTACTGTTCTGATGTGTATGGTCAAGTGAGTGCACACATGAACTGTCCCAGACCAAACCCATTCCAGACCCGATGGGAGGCAGAAGCTGGAAGAGAATGTTAGGGACAGCTGGGTTAATGTGCGTTCTGACAGGTGGACACGCTGGTACCTAACTTTAGACTCTGTCTACGGGTCCAAAACACAGTGGCCTAATAAGACTCTCATGTAAACACCACACTAAAAAACAAGTCTTGAAGATTGAGACGCAGTATTTGTGCATCTGCATGGGTACATTAACGTTATTGAGTACATGTAACTAATGTGTGATAAGAAATCAGGGCGGCACGCACAGCTGTTTCTTCGAACATTGAGCATTGTTCACTCTCTAAGTATGTCATGGGTCCCAGTGCTCTCTCTCATGTCAACCACGTGTGAAAGAAGGTCCAGAAGTAATTCCTTCCAGTGTGTGCGCGCGGCATGTGTGTATGTCATATGCTGGGAACACAATTCAGGTCTCGGCAAGGGCAGTGCACACCCACCACTACCGAGCTCTTCAGTCCTCGGATTTCTTTCTGTCCCGTATTCCCTTCCCAGCCCTCAGTGACCACTCTTCTAATCTGGTGAGAGTGACTTAGATTTCTCACTGATGAATGAGAATATGCGGTATTTATCTTTCTATGTTCTCGGTTATTTTACTTAATGCGTGTCCCCTAGTTAATGTCTATGCTGCTACAAATGACATGGTTTCATTTTTATAACCAAATAATATTCCGTGTGTGTGTGTGTGTGTGTGTGTGTGTGTGTGTGTGTGTGTGTGTCTATCTCACATGCTTTTAATCCTTCCTCTGCTAAAGGCCATCTGGGCTGGCTTTGCTTTAGTTGTTGTGACCACTACTCTAATAAGCACAGAGGTGCAAGTATCCTCCACCTTCCTTGGATAATGGCGTCATCTGTCTCGGAGTCCAGCAGGGCTCTTGGATACTATCATAGTTTTATTTTCAGTTTCCCATAATGGCCGTAATAACTTATAGCCCCTCAGCTGTGCATGAGTTCTCTTCCCTCCACAGCTCAACAGCATTGGCTACTTTTTGTCTGACAACAGCCATTTGCTGGGGGTGAAATGGTACCTCACGGAGGTTTGACTTGTGTTTCCCTGATGATGAGGGAGACTGAGCATTTTTACCATCGGTCTGTTGACTGAATCTCTGTTCTCTGCTTTGGTTCTACAGCGCATTTTCAAGTTACATGGTTTTTGTGGTACTCCGCTTTTTGAGCTCCTGTGTGTTCTGGACGTGGCCCCTGTTGGAAGACAGCTGACAGCGGCTCTTCCCACTCCAGGCTGTCTGTCAACCGCTTTGATTTCCCCCTTGGCTTCACAGACACCTCTTAGTCTGACAGAGTCCCACACGTCTGTTTTCCTTTTGTCCGAGGTTTTGGAGTCTTGTCTGAAACCAGCCGCTGCCTTTACTGACCAGTGTCTTGAGGGTTCTCCTGTTTTCTCGCTGTCGTAGTTTCGGGCTAGCCCTCAGGACCTCATCCTTTCTCAGTTGACTTAAGCAGGGAAGAGGAGGGGTCAATCTTTCTTTTGCATATGTAGAACCAACTATGACAGCAGCTTATCAAAGATACTGTCTTCTCTCCATCCTATGTTCTTGGCGCCTTCGTCAACACTCGGGTGGCTGCTTGATCGTAGGTTAATGTCTGGGCTCTCTGCTCTATCCCATGGGCCTTTGTGTTGGGTTTTCAGCTAATACCATGCTGTTAGAATTGCTATAGCTTCACAGTTAGTGGGTTAGCCAGCTAGTTCCTGCGTCCGTCTATCCTAGTCTTATAGGCCAGGCTAGCTTGAGATGTATTGTGTAGTCCAGGTGGGTCTCAAACTCACCACCCTCCTACCTCAGCTTCCCAAGTGACGACTCTGCAGGTGTGCACACCGCCTGCTTTGTAGTGGGATTTGGAGTGAGGTAGGTGTCTTCTTCAAGATTGCTTTGATTATTCTGGGACTTACACAGACTTCGGGGTTTGTTTGTTTCTTCCCTTTCCATTTCTGTGAAGAAGGGCCTCACTCTGCATCCCATTGACTTGGGAATCACAGTGTAGCCCAGGCTAACCTTGAATTTGCAGTATCCCTTCTGTCCCTTCTGCAAGGGCTGGATTACAGGTGTGAGCTATCACCCTTGGCTGGCATGGGGCTACTTCCTTAGTTTCTGTTCCAGAACATTCATTACTGTGGTATAAAAATGGCGCCAGCTCTTGTGTATTGACTTTTTTGTCTTGTCACTTGACTGGATTAGTTTGTCAGTTCTAACAGCTTTTTTTAAATGGATTTTTTAGTTCAACATACAAAGTGACGGTCTTCATGTGACAGCTCTTTGGCGGTCATGTTTCTCTCCACATAAAATCACATCATCTGCACATGCCTAATTTAACTTGTCCCCCTCCCTTGTCCAGTTGTTCCTGCTCAGATGTCAGCACTCCATCAAAACGAGTATGGCCTGGGCACCCTTTCCTTGCTGCTGATCTTAGAGAAAACACAGGAAGCTTCTCCCTAGCCACCATGATTTAGCTGTGGGCTTTTCACTTCCTGCTCTTACTGTCTTGAGGTGTGCTCCGCCTATACCCAGGCTGGAGAGTGTTTCTTTGCACAAGGGCTGTTGAAGTAGCTTCTGCAGAGACGGCTTTATTTTTTAAGATGGGAAATGGCAGTTCCTCTGGATTCGTGTTTTTTTTTTTTTGCATCGGCTGCAGTGCCTGTGTGATTTGCTGTTTTTGATTGACACCAGCATGCCTACAGGGTTCCTGGAGAGACTGTAGAAGTTCATGAAGGTCCTTTTGTGTCTTTGCAGAGGACACACGCTTCCAAAGGTCTGTGTCTCAGGCTCCACAGAGCCAAACCTTGATGGCACTAGGGCTTGTGATGGTGGCTGCCATAGTCTCGGAGGTATGAGATGAGGCTGGGTTCTCTGCAGGTCCCTTACAGTCAGTGCAGCTGATGCCAATGGAAGTGATACCTGTGGCCGTGACCCCTGTAGGTGACTGACCTGGGATCCTCAGGGTAGACATGGGAAATGCCTCAGCCTGGGGCACTAGCAATCACAGGGTAGTGTGAGAACATCCTCCGCTTTGCAGGGTGGGCATTGGTGGTGCTGTAGCTGGTCATATGGGAATTGTTGTTTGAGGGTTTGAAGCCTAACACTGTTGCTTCCTGACCTGGCCAGGAAGCCTGGGGAAAAGGGAGCTTTTCAAGATCCAGTGGGGTGATTGCAGTTGATGATTCTACCATGGCACTGGTAGCAACATTCGTGGATTTCAGAGTCTCTATGCATTTTTTCCAGGCCCCAGAAATGGCAATGAGGCTCATTGTCCCAGCTCTTTGTAGCTGGAATTTTCTTTGGGCTGCTAACCAGTTCCCAAATAAAGACATGGAGACTTATTATTAATTATGAATGCTCAGTCTTAGCTTAGGCTTGTCCCACTAGCTCTTGTAACTTAATTTAACTGCTTCTGTTCATCTATGTTTTGCCTCAGGGCTTTTTATCTTTCACTCTGTGTGTCCTACTTTCCTGCTTCCTCCCTGTCTGTCTGTCTGGCTTCTGGTGTCTCCTTTTTCTTACTTCTTTTTCTCTCGAGCCTAAATGCTTCCTCCTACTTAACTCTTCCTGCCTAAAGTCCCACCTACACCTCCTCCCTTGCTATTGGCCATTCAGCTTATTAGACCAATCAGGTGCCTTAGGCAGGCAAGGTAAAACAGCAACACATCTTTACATAGTTAAACAAATGCAATACATCTTTGCGTAGTTAATCAAATATTCTGCAACAGCTCTTTTTGTCAGAAAACCAGAGATTATAGTAAGATGTCCTTAACCTGTGTTGGGCCATGTGCAGGTAACATGTAAGCTGGTGGTGTGGTAAAACCTTCCCTGGGCTCCTAGGGTTGAGCAGACATAGTCCTGGAACTCGTGCCTTTGGTATCTGGAACTCATTTGATATTTGAAGGCTGTTTAGCAAGTCCCTAGGTCACACAGAGCAAACTCTGGCGGACACACAGCTTACTGACCTGGTAGATGTTGTGGAGATGTGGAATACCGATGGGACAAACTTGGTTAATGCCAGAGTTTTTTGCACCCGTAGGTGCTGCCCCATGGTGAATACCTACCCCAGTCCCCACCAGACAAGTACAGGCGTGCCCAGGTAGTGGCAGGTCCTAGGGTCCCTGTTGCTCATGCTCCTGAAACTATGGGAAACAGCTGGGACCTTTCTCAGCTCCCAGTGGACAGGGGATGCAGCCCCAAGATTGTGCAATGCGGTGGGGGCACCGGGTGTAACTCCTGTGTGGAAAGTGGAAGTGGGTGTCAGCTTGTTGCTATGGCACCTGTGGATCCTGAGGGGGGGTGTGTCCAACACCTGCTACAGTACATGCTGCCTTGGGCTTCTAGGAGGCTGGCCCCGAGCTGTCGAAGGGTCTAGCTTGACAGCTGCAACTTGGTTTCTGGAGGTTGTGGGAGCTCACAGTAGGTTCCTTCACTCTTAGACACCCCAGCTCCTCACTGGACACAAGGCTAGTGAAGTGCCGTGAGCTTAGCGTCTCCCCTAGCTGGGACTGAGGGCCACTGCAGTGTGGAGGCTGTGCTTACTCAAGCTCACCCAGAACTGTTGCTTCCTGACCTGGCAGGGAAGCCGAGGACACGGCAGCAAACTGCTTTCCTCTCTCTCCCCTCTTCCTTTTCTGCTTCCCCCACCTTCTTCCTCCTCCCTCTTCTTCTTCCTTTCTCTCCCCCTCTTTCCCACCCTCCTCTCTCCCCTCTTTCTCTTTAGTCTTCTTCTGCTTGTCTTACTCTATAGCCGAGGCTGGCCAGGAACTCGATATGAGCCCAGGCTGGCCTTGAACTTAGAGCAGTCCTTCTGCAGCAGTTTCCTGGGTACTGGGGTCACAGGCATTGCCCCCACACTGGCACTTTCACCCAGTGCTGCTTAGGTCCCTGTCACTTCTTCACTGGCCCCCAGAGCCTTACCTCGTGGTTTCCCCTCAAAGTGCAGTACCCCTTTTATATTTGAAAATGATTGCTTTTTAAGTGTGTGTGTATGTGTGCAAGCCAGTGTGAGCTTATATGCACCGTGTGTGGGTGCCTCCAGAGGCCAGTCGTGGCCTTTGAATTCTCCAGACCTGGAGTTCCACGTGGTTGTGAGCCACCATGCAGTTGCTGCTGGGAACTGAACCCAGGTCCTCCACGAGAGCAACCTGTGCTCTTAAATACTGAGCCATCTCTCCAGCTCTTTCCTTTTCAGTTTAATGAAAGCTTTGAGTTGATTTCATTTCTACATCTTCTCGGTTGTTTATCCCTTTTCCTTTCACACTGGCCAAAATCCGTCTTTCTGTTTCAGCATCTTTTCAGCCTTTGTCCGGTTCTGGCCCAGCGATAGTGAATGTCCACGGGGCCGGCTGTGCCATTGACCTCTCCACCCATGCGCCTGG
The DNA here is from genome assembly GCA_902168405.1 of Peromyscus aztecus. Classification (NCBI taxonomy): domain Eukaryota; kingdom Metazoa; phylum Chordata; class Mammalia; order Rodentia; family Cricetidae; genus Peromyscus; species Peromyscus aztecus. The sequence goes on along the minus strand of CABHPQ010000765.1, from coordinate 22,034 downwards.
TCAGTGTAGGTGACATACTTGTTCTTGGAAGTTTTTACTGCCTTGCCAATTTGCTGACCCCGATAAGATCCTAAAGCATCTTTCAGGTGGGTGTGGCCGGAGCATTGAACTTCTCTCGGCTCTGGGAAAGAAGGCAAGTGTGGGAAGGAACTGTACACTGCCCTTTCCAGCCCTTGCTTCAGCCACAAAGGGACCGGACTTCATGTTGACCACCCAATGTCTGCAAAAGGGGAGAATCACCTGTTCACCATTCGTCTAACCAAGCATCAGAATCCTCCTCCCTCTCCATCTTCAATATGTTCTCTTCCCTCCCTCCCCTTCTCTCCTCTCTCTTCTTTTCTACCCTCCCTGTCCCCCTCTCCCTCCCTTCCTCTTCCCTCTCTTTCTCTGATTTACACACACACACACACACACACACACACACACACACACACACACACACGTGCGCACGCATGTATATTAAAGCAATAGACAAGGAAGAAACAGACAGAACTTACATCATCATTTACATATTCATTTACTCCCAGAATGTTCCCGGAGCCTGTTCTGGGTGCTGAGTGCTGTCCAGCCCTGAGAAAAGCAGAACATGGTAGGCTGGTCCCCATCCCCCTCTGTGGAGTTTCTCCTCTAGACTGAGGTACAGGCAATGAACATAGAATGAGCTAGAGGAAGAGTTGTGTGGAGATGTGTCTCCATCCTAGCTGTGCCACGTGACAGACTGCCACTCACGTGGCACATGGAGCTCAGTTCCCCGAGGAGGTGGCAAACAGATACGACCTCCAGGGCTTTGACTGGGCATGCGCCTGGCCTCTCGACGGCACAGAGGAAAGGCTTGGAGGTGGATTTGGCAGAATAGGAGGCAGGGACATGATCACGGGCTTGTAGAACCTGGCTGAGCAGATGAGGCAGAGCCCTTGAAGGCTTTTAAGCAAGTGAGTGGTATGGGAATTTATCGTTGACCCAGTTAAGTGACCCACAGTTCCCAGGAATTGCACATATAGTGGGTGTGTTCTGTGGACCTCACCGGGAAGCTGGCTGGAGTGTTTGTGTGGCACACACCGGCTGTGGCATAAACTGACTGCTCACTACACCCTTAAACAAGCCATGCCGAGCACATTGTTACCAACTGCTAGCCATGAGAAAGCCGCCATGTGAAGGGGACATAATTCACTCTGGGTCACCAAGGGGGAGCACAGCACCCAGCTGCTCCCTGTTCATATTTCTTCCTGGAACTGAAGCCCTGCCTGACAATGAACTAATCAATCTATTAACCTATCTTTGTGTCTATGTGGTATGTGTATACATGTTTATGTATGCATATGCATGTGTGCCCAGGCACACACAATGTGGGTGGGGACGAGAGGTTGGCATCAGGTGTCTTCCTCAGTCACTTCCTGTTATTTTTGGAGACAGTCTCTCAGTGAACCTGGAGTTCATTGATTTGACTAAACTGGTCAGCCAGCGAGCTCCAGGGGTCCTCTTGCCTGTGCTTCCCCAGAGCTGGGATTACAGATGTGCACCACCGCGGGCATTTTCCGTGGGTTCTGGGAGTCCAGCTCAGTCATGCTTCACCAGTGGAACCGTCCCCAGGGCCCCGGCGGGCAGTTTTGTTACTGGCCTATTTGACTCACGTGTATATTGTGGTACTTTCACATTGCCCTGGCTAGTGGGAGACTGACCAGTATTATGCATGTCTTTTCTTTTTACTGTGGAAAAATGTAAAATTTGCAGGTCTGTCCTTAAGTGTATAATTCATTGGCACTAAGCACATTTTCTCTGTTGTGTGGCCACCACTGCTATCCATCTCTGGAATTTTCCACCACCTCGAACCAGAATTCTACAGCCATTAAGCGATTAGTCTTCCCTGATTCCCCCACCCTCCAGCCCAGTACTCCAGTCTTCACTATCATTGTGACTTTGTCTATTCTAGATCTTTCCTAGATATGGAATCTTACCGTGTTTGTCTTTTTATGGAGGCTGACATTGCTTAGCATGAGGGTTAAGTTCCTTCACATGGTAGCATGTGTTGGAGCTGACTCCTTCCCATGGCCAACCAGTCTCATGGTGTGGATAAGCCACTTTGTGTCTATTCCTATGTGGGTCATGAGCTGGTTAATGCCCTGGGAACCCTAAGTGTACCCAGGATGGAGCACCTGCCCCTTAGTGGCCAGGGAGGGGTGCTGAGCTTGCAGGTGACTAACCTCAGATGTCCTTGTAGTCTAGGATGAGCCTTTTCTTCCCATGCTCACCACACCTGGGATCTGGTGTTTTTCCCACCCTTCCATGGCCATGGTGTTAACTGGGTTCTCCAAGGGCTTTTAAGCACCAAGTTATAGCAGGAAGTGAGGCCCGGCCTTGCAATTCTACAGAATTTTAAGTGGCTCAGGATGGGGAACCATGCTGGTAGCCTGAGGCAGCTGCAGACCAAATGGCTGTGATAGAAACCGCACGGAGAGGTTCTGCATTCTTCCAGAATCCCTTCTCAGCTCCAGTCTGGTCTCCCGCCACAGCTTGCACTTAACGGCCACCTCTCCTGTATGAGGAGCCACTGTGCCTCTCATCATAAGGACCCTGGGCTTCGGAGGAGGAAGGATGTCTGGCTACCATGTCTGCTACCCTTATGCCCATCCCCAGCCCACCCAGGAGGATGGGTGGCAGCTCTCCCATAAATGACTTTCTATTGTTCTTCACTGAAACCAGTGTGGCTGTTGGGGACTTTGTTATAAGAGTATACAATTCCTTGGTACTTCCTCCAGTGTCCAGCCTGTCCCTCAGCCGGTCTGAGTGACCGCAGGCTAAAGCTGTTCTAGAGAACCTGCCTTCGCTCTCCTCACTAGGAAAAGCATGAAACCTATCCTTCCCTGTTCCCTCTTCCAGCCACGAGAGGAGATTCTGGTCCCTGCCTTGGTCTCCCTGTAGTGATGGGGTTACTCATGACCACTTCTGTTTTTCAGAACAGTTAATCTGGACAACCCAGTGCTCCAGCAGGTGCTAGAGAGGAGGAATGAGGTCCTGTGTGTGCTGACACAGAAGATTGTGACCACGCAGAAGTGTGTGATCTCTGAGCATGTGCAGACAGAGGAGAAGTGCGGAGGCATGGTGGGGATCCAGACCAAGACTGTGCAGGTGCCGCCGCCGCATCCCAGCCTGGAGACCTTTCCCCACGGGCCCCTTTTCTGGTGTCTTCCTCAGTCAGAACTCGTCCTGCAGAGAGTTAGAAAGGGGACTCAAGCTAGCTCTGGTAAACAAGACCTCCCTGGCTCATGTAACTAAGCGCTTTGAGGCATCTGGCCTCAGTTACCATGAAACCCAGGACTTGATGTTGTGAGCCACCCAGAAAAGCGGAGTCTTCTTCCTGATGGAGCTGGTGGCTCCAGGCTCTCTTCAGATTTGCCACAGTGCAGGGAAAGAGTGCTCCGGGGCTGGATCTCACCAGACCATGTGGGTCGTATCCGTTTCTCAAGCGGTGGCAACAGAACTCTAGTGTAGCCCTTCTCAACCTGTGGGTTGCGACCCTCATCGACAAACCTCTATCTCCAGAAAGAGTTACATTATGATTCATAACCATAGCAAAATTACACTTATGAAGTAGCAAGGAAAATTATTTTATGGTTGGGGGGTCACCCCAACATGAGGGACTGCATTCAAGGGTCACAGCATTAGGAAGGTTGAGAACCACGAGTCTAGAGACTAGCTGGGCCTGGACCAGGCACTGTCCCTTATGGAAGGAGAGTGCTTCCATCAAGGGAATTGTTTAGTCAGGCTCTACCTGGGCCAGGAACAAGAGGATCTATCTGTCTGTCTGTCTGTCTGTCTGCCTGCCATTTACTGTTTCTTCCAGATTGCAAGCTGACCCTGGAGTTGGGTCATTAGCCCGGAACTGTTTTCCCTCAGCGGGCTGCAAGGCCTGTAATCTTCTTCAGAGTTTCCTTCTTGGTAGTGCTGGCTTTTTCTAGAAGCCCCAGGAGGCTGTATTTGGCAGGGGTGATAAGAGGCCTGGTTTTAAGTCTAGGTCTGGAGCGGCTGGGTAGGCAGGTGAGAGGCTAGACCACAGAGAGGGAAGGAGGACCTGATCGAGGTGGCTTCAGCTGGCCCTGCTGACCCTTCTGCCCATGGTCACCACCCGCTGAAGCTCTGGTCCTGGGAGCTGGAAGCCCAGCTGCTGCTGCTGCTTCTTGATTCGGAGCAAATCCTCGTACCAAGGGCAGATCGCTAAGCTGTGCTGTCTGTCTTCAGTGTCCCGCCAACAAATGGATCTCCGGCTTCCTGTTCCTGGTGTACTGTGGGAAGGGCTCTTTCCTGCCTGGTACCCCAGCCCTGCCCATCCCTCTTCCTCCTGCCTCCATGTTTCTCTTCCAGCCTCTCTGACTGCATGTGTCGCCCCCCCCCCCCCCCCCCCCCCCCCCCCCCGCTCTGTCTGTGCACAGAGCATCATCCATAGGTGTGTGAATAACTCAGCGAGCGTTTCCCAGCCCAGCTTTGATCCTGTTGGGATTTTCACCGGGATTTCAAAATTGTTTCTCAAAGCCTGGGAAGGGAATTGGAAACTGATCTTATTTATCTGCAGTCATATATCACTTAGCTATGCTCTGAGTTACACATCACCAGGTAATTTTGTTGGTGGTGATGTCACACTGCGGAATAATTTATATAGGCCTAGGTGTCTGCAGGGTTTCATGGTGGACCTGAGGGATGCAGTGAACCTGAGATGTATGAGGCTACTCCCAGCCTACCTCCGCACAGTTTATAGTTCCCTTCCTTCCTTCCTTCCTTCCTTCCTTCCTTCCTTCCTTCCTTCCTTCCTTCCTTCCTTCCT
>CABHPQ010000765.1:0-17208 GCA_902168405.1 Peromyscus aztecus | reverse complement strand
CCTTCCTTCCTTCCTTCCTTCCTTCCTTCCTTCCTTCCTTCCTTCCTCCCTCCCTCCCTCCCTCCCTCCCTCCCTTCTATATGGGATATATTCTGAAAATACTGTAAGATGCAATGTTAAGGATCTAGTGTAGTGTACACGCGCCAGTAGCATAGTCATTTAGAATTATCACGTGTTCCCTGCTGACAGTGACTGTAGGTGCCCCGGGAGCTGTTAGCAGCATCACCATAGACATGGGTGATGCATCCTGCAGTGACGTTACAGAGCCCAGGATGGCACAAGGAGACAAACATTTTGGTTCCATTAATCACCTTATTGTGGGACCACAGAGGTACAATACTAAGTATGTTGCTGTCAAAACATGTCCTGTGGTGTGGCTTCCTACCCCGTGCACGGCCATCTTACCCATGCCACCAGATATCAGTGCCAGCTGTCTCCTTCTCCTGCCTTAGCTCTGTGCCTCTTTCCCCAGCATTCTTAGGAGGCTGGGCAGAGGGGTGACGGGAAGAAGCCAAGAGTGCTTCTTGAGTAGACAAGGGGTACATGTTTTGCCCACAGGTGTCAGCAATGGAGGATGGGACTGTCATGAAGGACACCAATGTGGTGCTGGAGATCCCTGCTGCCACCACCATTGCCTGTGGCATCATCGAGCTGTATGTGAAACAGGACGGCCAGTTTGGTGAGTCCTCATGAGGCACGCCCTGGTAGAAAGAGAGAAGAAGGGGACAGCAGAGGAGTGTGAGGGTGTCTGAGGATCTGGGGGGCACTGGGGAGTGGGCTGAGGGAAGCCAGGGGCTGCATGCTCCTCAGCTGTCACTGTGGCTGTGGGGAAACATGGGCTCTGCAGCCAGCCAGACCTCCTGTGAAGCTGCTGAGTCTTCCCCAGGTTAAGGCCCCATGGAGTTACTTTTCTGTTGTCATGACAAAGCACCACGACTGGACACCGCCTAGAAGAAAGGGCTTGTTTGGGCTTACGCGTCCTGAGGGAAGGCAGCCCACCACGTTGGGAACTAGCAGATGGGACAGCGGGAATAGGGTGCTGAGCGTCACATCCTTTGCTGTAAGCATGAAGCAGAGGGGGCCGGAAGTGGTGTGAGCCTTTATACTCTCACATCCCACTCCCGGTGACACACCTCCCCCAACAAGGCCACACCTCTTAAACCCTCCCCAAACAGTGCCACCCACTGAGGACCAAATGTTCAAATGCCCAAGATTGTGGGGGACATTTCTCACTGAAACCACCACAGGCCACCTGCTCAGGAGGGGAATGAGAGTCCCTAATGAGTCCTGGGCAGAGTTAAGCTGGTTTCCTGAGGCCTGGGAAGTGCCCAGGACAGTGGTAACTCACAACCACCCTGACTTATCTGTTAACCCTGTCCTCACCGTGACTCCATCCTCCCTCCCAACGTGAAGCCCACACTGCAACTTGACCTTGCTCCAGGCTTCACACGTCATTGCTGTCGATAGAAGAAAATAAGGACTGTCCTTTCTTAGAGCTGTCTGCTGACTCCAGGTCAGTGGTTCTCAACCTGTGTGTCATGACCCCTTTTTGGGATCAAATGACCCTTTCACAGGGGTTGCCTAAGACCATTGGAAAACACAGGTTTTTACATTACTATTCATAACAGTAGCAAAATTACAATTATGAAGTAGCAATGAAAATAATTTTATGGTTGGGGGTCACCACAGCATGAGGACCTGTATTAAAGGGTCACAGCATTAGGAAGGTTGAGACCTACTGTGCTAATGCACAAGGTCCCTTCCCTCTTCCCAGTGAGAACGCAACCTGACGGCTTTTTTGGGAGCAAGAATGGGGAAATGTCACATCACAAACTGTTGTTACCCTTTCTGGGTAGTATAATGACATTATGGTTTTGTCTATAAAAAATATCTCCTGGAAGTTTCTTCTGAAATGTCCTAGATGAAGAGTCTGAGGTTTGCTTCCAAAATGGCCTAAGGGAGTGTGTGTGCTGGGGGTAGAGGTAACGGATGCCGCGGGCTGTGACAGTCGCTGAGGCTGGAAGATGAGTAGCTATGGTCATTTCACTGTGCACTCTTGCTAAGTGTGACCTTTGCCCTCGAGAATGGACCTCACACGTGTCTGTTTGCCACTCTCCTGTTTGTCTTTGGTGAGGTGGGTAAGGTGGGTCAGCCTCTGTGAGTCTATGCCGACTCTCACGAAGACCACGTGACATGCTACCCGGCTCTGCTGCAAAGGTGGGAAGCAGGTCACCAATGTCATCCAACCCACGTGCATTTGAGGGTCTGAACAGGCCTGGGGCAAAACACTGAGCCTCTCTCACTGGCTTGTTCATCTGTGCTTTGGGAAGTGGAAATGATTTGCCTGAGGTGACTTTGTGTCAGTTTTTAAAAAATGATCAAGAATGCTAGGTAAGGGAAACCTGGGCTGCTCCGAACACTGGGGTGGCACCTACATCCCCATTGCAACTAGTTCACAACATTAAAAAAAAAATTGAGATAGTCTTATATAGCCCAGCCTGGCCTTGGACTGGCTATATTGCTGAGGATGGCCTTGAACTAACTCCTTGTCCTCTTGCCTCCACCTCCAAATACCGGATCACAGGCTTATGCTACCACACCCAGATACCGCCCCCCCACACACACTACTTTCTTCTCCTCCTCCTCTTCTTTTCCTCCCCCCCACTTCCTTCCCTTCCTTCTCTCCTTTCTCCTCACCCTTCTCCCCTTCTGTCTGTTTGTGCTCAAACACACCTGAAGGCATCAGATTGCTCCACCAGTATCAGTGTATGATAAGCAGTGTCAGTGTGTACTTGTACGGTTCAATCGGGTGTGGATGCTCCGGGGCCTCTCAGGTGGTTTGGACTGATGAGTCATTGGGATACTTTCCCCCTGCTTTCGTGAGGCTCAGTTGGTAAACACTGTAAAGATCTGAGAGTACAATACTCTGCTCACACATTCACTGTGATTACCACACCCACACTAATCTACCCAGCCAGTACGCCACATAATTGGCATTTTTTGGAGGGTGTGTGTGTGCTTGCATTTAGGCTATATTAGTTTTGGTTGAGTCCTTTGTAAATGATTACATTTATGTATTTGCATTTGTGCATTACATGAGTGTGTGGATCCATGCCACAGGTTGCCTGCAGGAGTCAGTTTTCTCCTTCTCCATTTGGGTCCAGGGGACACAACTCAGGTTGTTAGGCTTGGTTGCAGTCGTCTGTACCCACTGAGGCACGTTGCGGTGTGTGCCTGTCTGTGTCTGACTTATGTTCCCCACACACTATTTTCCGGGTTCATCCATGTTGTCCTACACGATAGAATTGTATCTGTTCAGTGGCTAAGTAATATTCCTTTCTGCCAATGTGCCATGTTTTCTTGATCTGCTCATCTGCTGTTGAGCACCTAAGTTGATTCTAAGTCAGATAACAACGAAGTATCGCTGCTGATGCTGTGGAGGTCTGAGTTTCTTTTGTTGTTGCTGATGATTATTTTATGTGTACGAGTGTCTGGCCTGTGTGAATGTATATGCACCATATGTGTGCCTGGAGGAGGTCAGAGGAGAGGGCATCAGACCCCCTGGAACTAGAGGTAGGGATAGTTGTGAACCGCCACGTGGGTGCTGGGAGCCAAACCCGGGTTCTCTGGAAGAGCAGCCAGTGCTCCTAACTGCGGAGCTGCAGTCCTTTTATTCCTCAGTCCCAGGACCCCCCAGCTTCACTCTTTTAACCCTAGCAGTCATTGTAACCCACACATTTGTTTCCATGGCAACAGCATTACTAATGCTTGTCACAACTCTGTGTATTTGATGATAAAAACTTCCTCAGAACTGGAACTTGGGGTCCTTTAGCCAGTGTGTTTCTATTTCATCCACTTCATGGCCCTGACGACCACTATTTTTCTCTGCTTTGTGAGATTTACTATTCTAGAATCTACATATGAACGTGATCACACAGTGTTTGTCTTCTTTCGTCTGGGGTTTAATGTTCTCCAGATGCATGCGTGGGTTTCCTTTTCACGAATGAGTAGTGTTCCATTGTGTGCATATGATGGCAGTTCTTTTATCAATTCGTTTCTAGTGCTTTTATTCCTATATTTAACTACTGTCAGTGTGTTGTTTCTCTAAGGCCGGTGAAAACGTGGCCCACGTGAGGGGATGGCTATGAGCTCTGGGAGGATCCTCGGTGGCAAGAGACCAGGCAAGCTCTTTCCTGCCAAGCTGCCTGCGTCTCATTTGGGGTGGCCTGTTTTCCCTAGGAGCTTCCTTCTTCTTTCGTGCTTTCTGGATTCTGCTGTCTCCCTCAACCCTGATCCCTGTCTTTGGCTCATTTCCCAGGCCCTGGCCTTGGAGGCAGCTCCCCAGGCTTTCTCCTCTGTTGAGCGCCCATCTTTGCCTGTTGTGGTTGGGTCCATAACCACTATAGTTCTGCTTTTCTCCCTGTTCCTACCCATCTGCATTTCCTGTTACTCTCCACATGGAATGTTCTTATATATATAGTCCCATCAGCAAACCTGTGGGAGCTGGAAGGAGGTGCCTGCCATGCTTCCTGTCTATGGGAGCCGGAAGGAGGTGCCTGTCCATGCTTCCTGTCTATGGGAGCCGGAAGGAGGTGCCTGTCCATGCTTCCTGCCTATGGCAGGGTTACCGTGGACAGCCACCCTAGCCGTCTTGTGAATCACTGAGAAGCCGACTCCATCCTTCTGTGTTCTCAGCGGCCATGAACCCCCTCCTTACACGTCTCTCCTGGGTCTAATCAGAGGCACCATTCATCTGGAACTGAGCTTGCACTTGTGCAGCGGCCATTTGCTCATCCTCCAGTGTGAACTGGATCTGATGTCCCCAGCAGTGACTCTGTTCTCACTCTGCCTTCCAGTCTTAAGCAGCCCCCTTCTTCTCACCCCTGTATTCAGGAGCCCCGTGTCCTCTTCCACCTTGCAATGTAGTCAGTAGTGAGGATTTGAGCTACAACCGGAGCATTCCAGTCACCTGCTCAAATACTCTCCGTGGTGGCCTCTGTTCTCAGGATGAGCTCGGCCCCGCAAATATGCCCCCTTGATCTCCTATCATCTACACCACTGCCCGCTGGTCTGCCCAAAGCTGATCCATTGTCTGGAGACACCCCTGCCCCCTGAGCCCTGCGCCCAGTGCTGCTCGTGTCTAGGGTATCTAGCTCCTGGCCCACAGCACTTCTGCTGAAAGGTGGCCTCTTGGGCTCTGCTTCAGCAGGAGTCCTTCTCTGGCTCTCTGTCACCGTGGCGGCATTAGGATGTGAAACCCCAAACATTTCACAGTGAAGGAATGTGAGGAAATGGCGGAGAACAGAACCTAGGGTTTTCTGGTCCTCCCCTGAAGTTGTGGCACAGGAGAGGTGTCTTCCCTGTGCTCATCTCCGAGGACAGGGACACAGAGGGAGCCCTTGGGTGCACCTAAGCTTGCTGTAGCGCAGGGATATTCTGTCAGCCACACTGCACTTCATCAGACCGAGTGTGAACATCCTCAGGTGAGCAGACATGGTAACACATGTCTGTAATCCCGGTACTTGGGAGGCCGAGGCAGAAGGATTTAGGGTTAGAGGCCAGCCTGGGCTACACAGTAAACCTCTTTACTAGTTATTTTTCTGTTGCTGTGACAAAACACCGTGACCAAAGGCAAATCAAGGAAGAGAGAGTTTAATCTGGCTTACGGTTCCAGGTAGAGAAGAGTCCATCGCGGAGGGGGGCAGGCATGTCAGCAGGGGCTGGAAGCTGAGATCCCCCTGGATGACATTAGCTCAAGGCTGTAACTCTCAGAGCCCAGTGACGTCCTTCCTCCAGCGAGGCTGCACCTCCCAAACAGTGCCACGGCTGGGGACCAAACGCTCAAATGATGAGCCAGTGGGAGGTGTTTCTCACTCACACCACCAGACTGTCTCAAAAGCAGAGGCAAAGGAGCAAAGGCCTTTCTGTGTGTCTTCTACCACAGCCTGAGCCATGTAAAGGTGAGTCCGAGATATGTATGAGCTGTACTGACCCATGTCTGACTTGGGCTTTTCTCCCCACTACAGAATTCTGTCTCCTGCAAGGGAAACGTGGTGGCTTTGAGCACGAGAGGAAAGTTGACTCTGTCTACTTGGACCCCCTGGCCTACAGAGAATTTGCATTCCTGGACATGCCGGATGGGGGTCAAGAGATCTCTTCCCAAGATGGGCCACTACATATTTTAAAACAAGGTATTGCCTGCAGCATGGTTATGGCCAGATGGAGACGTGAACCCTCTTTCCCAAGAGGTGATGTGGCCTTCAAGATCCCCTTGGATCTTAGGGAGAAGCAGGTCTCGGGTGCTGTTTTGGAGAATGGAGAGGCCCTAGGTGGGTCAGTGTGGGAGTCCAGGGCGTGCCCTGGTTAGGTACCTGACAGTTTTCTTTTCCTGTAACCACAGAACCTAATGGACTACTGAGAATGGCCAGTGATGAGCAGGGCTGGAGACCTCAGGATCTGTATCAGTTTTGTTACATTCTGAGTTTCACTGCATGGCGGGCTGAGCTTTGTCAGCATGGTAAAAACCATGGCGGCAGCTCACCCACATGGCGGAGGGGCTATACCCCTGAACTGGCCATGGTAATCCTCTTTGCTCCACATAGCTTGTTGCTTTAGAATTGGTTTGCTTTGCTGAGTGCAGGATAGCAGTGTGCAGTAGGGGGAACTGGGTGAGAAAAAGAAGAAATGTGATGAGGTAAGAGCTTAGGAGAAGCAGGGGCTGGCTCAGAATATGCTCTGCCTTGCATAGCAAGAAAAGCTTCCTCCCTCCCTGGGACTTCAGTAAATCCCTAACCAAAGGATGCTGTTCCTGTTACAAATTGTCAGTATTGGAGAACAGGGTGATGGAGACTTGGAGTTAAGGTAGATCTTTCCTGGGACAAAGGTTGACTAAATTTGAGGCATCTACTTGCAAGAAATGGTTGTGGCTGAGCTGGAGTTGCCCTGCAGAAGATGTATGCTGGAACTCCTTCCCCATCGCTCCAAGCTGAGTCAGCCTCCTATTGGCTGGAGTGTCCTGGGCAGCTGGGGATGGTGGCAGGTGTATCCGGAGGTCTGGCCTGGTATCTGAGCCCCCAGATTCTAGGCTAACCAGGACAGCCCTTTTCAGGCAGGGTCTCACAAAGGGGAGTGTTTGAAGATGTGGCTCAGGCATTGTGTGTTCAACCTGTAGGGCTTTCAGCAGTTGTTTCCTAGATTTCCATCAGCAAGGCCATGCATTTCTGTATCAGCACGCAGCCCTCGGTAGGAAAGCACCATCTCAGCCCATCTTTTTGGCTTAATTGACTAGGAACTTTTGACTGTCCTTGGGAAAGAGAAGACGATTACAGGGCATAGGCTTCCAAGCCCCCTGTGGAGGATGCGAGCAGCATAGCAGAGTATACACTCTGTGCTCATCTTGAGCAGGAGTGAAGGGCACAGGGAGGGAAGTGGAAGCCATGTTTGTCATGAATGCAGAGTACTGGCCCTTTGACCATGCATGGAAAAGGAAAGCATGCCAAACTGCAGGGCATTTCTAGGCAGCGCTGGGAAGGAAGTGTCTGGAGACCAGTGTGCCTCATGCTTAGTGATTCAGCCTTGAGATGCATTTCTATAGGTACCATGCCAAAGAAGAACATAAGTGGCTTCCAGGAACTACCTGGTCAAGTTTAGCACTGCATGGGCAGAGAAGGGTGAGGCCTGGGCTGTCAAAGTGGGTTTCCCTGTCTCTGCTTCCTCTTCTGTAGCTTCCCTGGTTCTTGAGAATCACTCAGGTACCAACTCTGAACCTGGAGTCCTTTGGAAGGACTGGTAACTGAGAGGCAGGTTGTGACCCTGCATCTGCTCTGCCTCCACAGCGTCTGTGCACCTAGAGAGGAGCTTCCAACCCTTTGCAGTGTTACCTGCACAGCAGCAGATGGCGCTGTCCAGTCTCCTGCAGAAAGTCCTGTTCGATGAGGAACTCCTTAAGGCCCTGGAGCAAGTGGTGAGGCAGGGGTGGGGGGATTAGTGGTGGGGATGAGGGGGTTGGGGTCGGGGTGGTGGTGGTGGGCGTGGGAGTGTCAGGGTTGGGGGGCTGGGGGACTAGTGGTGAGGGTGGGGGATCGGTGGCAGGGGAGGGTGTTGAGTTTGGGTTTGTACCTGGTTGCTCTGAAAATGTGCACAGGCTAGACTTCTCAGGACAGGCTTTGGAGTAATATGAAATCAAGTTTCACTACTTCCTTTTGACCCTAAAACTTGAGGCTGACATCAGGCAGAGAGGGACAAGTGACTTTCTTAGAGCTACAACAAATGACCACAGGCTTGGTGCTTAAACATATCAGAGATGTATTCTCTTACAGACCTGGAGGGCAGAATCCAGAGTTGACAGTGGCAGCAGGGCCATGCCCCTCTGAAAGATCTAGGAGAGAATCCTTGTTGCCTGCAGTTTCTGGTGGCGCCTGTCATTCCTTGGCTTGTGACTACATCACTCTTACCTCTGTCGTGTCCCCCTTTGTTTGTTGAGGTCTTCTCTAGACACAAAGCTCACTAAGGATCACCATTACTGGATACAGGGTGCTCTTACTTTGAGACTCTCACCTTACTTATGCCTGCAAAGACTCATTCCAAATTGGCCCCATTCTGAGACTGCAGGCAGACATGTATTCAGCTCACAGTGAAGGGGCTATGTGGCAGAGCCTGTTAGTCTGTCCCATTTAGAACACAGATAAGTAGGTGTTTATTGCTTTGTTTTGCAACAGCCAGATTTTGGGGGACACGCCAGCTGCTCACCCTCCATCAGCTCAGATTTTTTGAGCTTAATGAGGCTGAAGCTTTGGAAATTTTCATTGTGACGTCTTTCACTCTTTTTTCTATACTGCTCAAATGCTTTAGGTGTCCAGAAAACCACTTGTGTTATCTCCCTCTTGAAATGAGATTGTGCTGGAGAGCACAAAGGGTCTGGTTTGCCTTCTGGAGGATGCAGGCTTAACCCTAGGAAGAGCACAAATGTTTCAGAATCCCATGACTTTTGCTTCATTAAATAGCTCCTTCCTAGAGGAAAATGTCAGGCTGGTCCCCCTTGTAGAGCAAGTAGCAGCTGCCCTGTCAGATGCTGGCAGAGCATCAGCCCGCTGGGGGGTGTCAGAGGGGATGCAGGGTACTTATAGAGTGGAGCTAGCCCAGGAGATCGGAACTGGCTCGTGGGCAGTGCCATCCCACCCCAGAGCAGCCCTGTAGGGATGGATAAAGCTGCCAAGGTAGGTTGGGTACACACTAGGTTTAGAGGGCTGTTTTTAAGAATGTGAGAACTAGGAAAGGATGCTGCTTTTATGTCCCATTCATCAGTTTGGTATGTAGCCATTTGTCCCTGTTTCTGGTAAAACTCAATAACCTGGCTTGGTCTGGAAGGTTCTCTCTGCCCAACATGTCCTGCATGACTCTTCCCCCTTTCCTTGGATAGTACTTGGGCAAGGCTCAGCTTAGTGTGTCCTTTGGAGGAAATTTAGGCCCATAGATAGCATCAAAGTACAGAAAAGGGCTCAGTGCTTGCTTTACCTGGAGAAGGTGAAGTGCATGGAGTGTTGGGAAGGTTGGGGTAGGGCAGAGGCTCAGTTGGTTGTACTTCAATGGGTTCTGGCTTCACCATAGCCTTTCTCCCCTTTCTGCACTGTAGTGTGATGATATGGCTGGTGGCCTCTGGTCCTCTCAGGCTATATTGGCGATGAAGGAGCTAACAGACAGTCAGCAGCAGGACCTCACAGCCTTCCTGCAGCTGGTGGGGTGCAAGGTACAGGGTGAGCGTCCTGGCCCGAAGGATGAGGTCAGCAATCAGAAGCTCTTTGCAACAGCCTACTTCCTGGTCAGTGCACTAGCAGGTATGGAAACCAAGACAAAAAAGAACAGGGCAACCTCTGCCACGGCTGGGAAATGGTATTGCTTTCTGTATGTGCTTCTGGGACACAGAAGCAATGATGACCAAAGATGCTTTCTCTCCTTTTCAGTCCTGAGGATAAGAGTGGAAGGTCAGTGGAGTCCTGCCTGTATGTCTGTCCTACTCAGGGAGGACTACCTTCTGGTCCCCTCACTGGAAGTCTTTTTCAAATACAGCCTGTGATCTACACCAGGGTCCAGACAGCGCTGTGCGGCAGGCACTTTCCCCTGGCAGCTGTTTGTCCTGACCTCTCCCTCCTCTCTGCACAGTTGTGCTCCACTTCATGGTACTCTCAGGGTTCAGAGTGTGGTGTGTGATGCACAAGGCAAGGAGGCAGGCTATAGCTGGGCTTCTGCATAGGTCTTCCACAGCCACTTCTAAAAATAACCTCTCAGGCTTATATTATTTACAAACTGTATGGCCAATAGCTTAAGTTTCTTGCTAGCTAGTTCTATCATCTTAAATTAACCCATTTCTATTAATCTATGTTTTGCTACATGGCTATGGCATTACCAGTATGCTGGCATGTTGCTCCTTGGGAGGCAGGCTAGGGTCTCTCCAGACTCCTCCTTTCTCTTTCCTGTCTCTCTCCTTGGATTTCCTGTCTGCCTCTAAGCTGCCTTACCATAGGCCAAAGCAGCTTATTTATTAACCAATGGGAACAACTTATATTCACAGTGTACAGAAAGACATCCCCCAGCCGGTCTTGAAATGGCTTTCCGGGGGAGTGGATTTTGGTTACTGTCAAGTGGAGACCACCATGCAGGAAGGCTGGTGGTGCCCTGTGAAGCAGCTGTAGCTACATCCCATCCTCGGAGGACCAACTTCCCTCCAACGCATGCTAATAGGCACTGGGTCCTCATACAGGGGCTTTCTTCCAGCACTACAGAGGGAAAGGCCCAGGGAACCTTCAGTGTTTGAAAAATGAATCCGAATGTTCCAGCTTGATGTGCTGATGGGTAAACTCTGTATCTTGCTCTGAACCACAGATAAAGGCTTTGAGGGGTTGACTGGGACCAGATCTGAGGCACAGGCTCTGTGAAACTCCACCTTCAGTCTGGATCCATGTTAACAGTGAACATGCTTTCTGTCAGCTTTTGAAAAGCTTTCTCATATATCATATACTACTTAAGCATTTCTACGTAGAATAGCCCATGGCTGACTACACCTCAGTCCCATTCTCCCAGACCTAGACACAGTTCTGCAGCTGAACACAGCTGGCCACATAAGGGGCTGTAACACAAAAGTTATTCCCGTTTGGAAGCTGGATGCAGGGAAAGCTTTAGGTGTAGCTAGTGTCTACATCAACCCTGCCCTTTTCATCAGAGCTGTGATCTCATTACAATAGCCACAGCAGAGGTTGGCTGATTTAAAGCTTTTGGTAGTATTCTCATTAATCCTGGACCCTTCCTTGGCCAACGCTTCCCAGACAGCATGGTATTCTAAGATCTGGGGATAGTGCTGGAATAGAAAGTGGTCCTCTTGGGCCCTGACAGTGTTATTTGGCTTTATCTTGCTTAGCTGCTTCCAGTACTGTGGTCTCCCTGCTCCTGGAAATCTTCCTCTGCCTGTGTGACTAAGGAGCAAATCCCAGCTCTCAATACCACAGAAGCTCCTTTGTAACTGAGTCACTTTCTGTAGACTCCCTGGGCAGCCTTACACTGTCTTCCAGGCAGTTAGGGAAGAGCAGAGCATGTCTGGCCTAGGACATGCATCAGGGTGTGAGCTGTCTGTGTTGTGCTAACAGCTTGGGGTAAGCATCTCTAGGGATGAGGGATACAGCGCTAACTGAATGAAGCAGGAGGCACCCTGGGAGGTGAAGGGCTGAAGTGTGTCAGTGCTTGGTTGACACTACATGCCCTTCTCAGCCCTGAGCTTTCTATCCCCATCTTCTTGGAGTGGGGTGAGGGCCTCCTTGAGGACACAGAAAACACAGAGGCAGAGGCATGACCGCACTGGAAGGTTGTGTTGGGGTTCTGATGGGGTCACCTAACAGGGCTGCCCCTTCCTTCAGCAGCCTTCAATTTTGGGGGGGTGGCCGTATCCTTTTCTCCTCTCTGGATCACAGCCTCAGTGACACGTCATCTTTAATACAGCTAATAGATGTAGGTGGTCATGAAGTTCATGAGTAGTCACTATACCAGGTAACTTAGCAGCTCCGAGGTCGTGCCCTGGGGCTCAGGGTCATTTTAGGAGCTGTTTATACTGGGAGGTATTGTATAGAGGCTTGAATGACACTGACTTGGATTCCCTTTGGCAGGGCCAGGAGCTGGCAGGTCCCTTTGGTGTAGCCCTAGCGTCTCACAATTTTGACACAACTTTGTTGTGTCACAATTAGTCCCCTTGGCGCTTTCTTTCTTTTTGGGCACATCATGGTGGCATGATGGAACCCTTTGTGTTTGTGCGGTGCCCTGACATGTGCTCCTAAATACCCTCTAGTTTGTCAAATGGACAGGCTTCTAGAGGTACACCCTGAGCTATGGTCTTGCATGTTTACATGTTACATATTTACATGCCTGTAAATCCCAGTACTTGGAAGAGGCAGGGTTATTGCAAATTCAAGGCTATTCTGGGTTACATAGCAAGAACGTCTTAGAAAACCAAAAACAAAACAGAAGCTCCAGCCTAGTTACCTGGAAGCGCTCTAGCCACTCTGGCACAGATTTTTTGAGCCAATTATTCTTTCCCAGAGCCCATGCCCTTCTTGTTGGCTAGTGAACTTGATATCAAAGAACACTCTCCGGTGACTAGATTCTCTGAAGATCCCACAGAAAACCAGCACTGCCTTCAAATGTGACCACACTCTTGTTTTTGAGAGTCTGCGGTGCTCTGGCTGACCTAGAACCCAGAGACTGCCTATTTCTGCCTCCCAAGTGCTGGGATTAAGGGTATGCCACCACACCTGGCCTGGCCACACATTTACTTTCTCTAACTGGTTGTAGCAAGGTAATGAAATATAAATTGGGCACCTAGGGATGGATGAAATGTTCTTTTTAATACAAGGGCTCACTGCATAGTTCAGGCTTGCCTCAAACTTGTGATTCTTCTGCCTAACCTCTCAAATGATGAGTTTACAGGCATGCATCACCATGCTTGGCTTCCACAAACTTGTTTTTGACAGTGACCATGACCACGATGCATGTCTTCTACAGAAATGCCAGATAATGCCACAATTCTCCTGGGGACGTGCTGTAAACTCCACATTATTCGTATGCTGCGTCACCTGGTAAGGAACCTTCAGATGGGACAGTGGGGTAGAAAGGAATGGGGATGAGGAGGGATAGAAGCTATCCAGCTGGTAAAACACCTCTAGTTTCTCAGCTTGAGACAGTGTAAGCACGTGTTAACACATGGGTGCTGTGGGATGTCTGGGGTCCAGAGCAAAGTGTTCAATGAACTGGCTAGCAAAGCAGCCCAGTGTGCAGACTCTAAATCATGTTCTTTCCCCAGTTTGGAGACTTGGCCATCGCTCAGTACTGTGAGGCCCAAAACTCTGTTGGTCACTGCAGTGTGTGGGATGGTTTGAAGCTGCTTTGTGTCAGATTTGCCAGGAAGCACTCGGGGCTGCTGTCTGGAGGAGACATAGCTTCTTCCATCCTCTTACAACATCAGCAGCTTGGTGCTCTCTGGAAATATCACTGCAAGAGCAAGTGATCAGTAATGAGTCTAGCCCCAGAGTGGAGCTAAGTTCTCGTTACAGAGAGGGCAGTTAGCAGAGGGACAGCAACAGGCTGCCCCGGAATGCCCAGACGCAGCTCCTCTCAGTCTGTGTTGGCTCCACTGTTACCCTATGGAACAAAGCTGGCGATGCAGACTGCCTAGACAGGCCTACCTACCTTCATTCTGCATGTCCTCTGGGAATACCAAACCATGTACGTGGTCGTGGATGTTGTTCTGCATGGAGGATGTGTCAGAAGTCAAGAGCACTGGCTCTCTTATCACACAGCTGGGCAGGTGCCATCAGAACTGACCAGATTCCGTGCCCCAGGGTATACTCAACTACTTGGAAGCATGCCACCATATCTCAGACCAGCTGAGGGTGATGGCTGCTGGTGTAGATTGATTATAGAAATGATGTAATTGTCCTAATTGTATGAGATGATGAGCAAAACAGCTCTGTTCCCTCTTGCAGCAGTGAGTGCTCAGCACTTCCAAAGTCTGTTTCTTGAGTATTTAGGGACTAATTAAAGCCATTCAGGAAGTACACAAAGAGAAACTTGTGCTATGGGAGCCAGGCCCTAATGAACTCACTTAGCACCCCTTTGCAGTCAGCTCTGGCTCTGGCTCTGACTTTGGCTGATGTCTCATGACCAGCAATGAACCAGTTCCAAAATGGATGGACTCCTGCTGCTGCCTGCAGATGCACCTGCCTGCTTTTTGGAGGCTGCTCAGCAGACAAAACAGGTTTCTTTAAAGGAAGATCTTCCTAGGTTTCCCAGGTAATCTCTAGATTTCCTTCCCACTGCTCGCTTTAGAAGAGCCAGGCTCCTGCAAGAGTGGAGTATTGTGTACTTCTTAAAGTGACTTACCTAGGAAAGGGCACACCATCTATCTGCAGTCCTGTTTGAAATCGTCGTCTTTAAGGGTTCTGGGCAAACAGTGTCAGATACACTAACCATGTGCTGTGAACTGGTAAGAGGGTAGACTCGAATCATTAGAGAAATCTAGAAAACATTCCCAGTCCAAGGATACAGAATAGCAAGGGCAAAGGTTCTTGAAGCAGGAAACACAATTAACAAATGATAGTACCTACACTTGAGTTCATCCAAATATCTAAGAAATTCTAATATTGCCATTTACATTAATAAACAAAACCACCAATGGCCAAGTGGTGAGTGCGTACCTGCCCCAGAGCAAAGGAAAAATTGTATATTGCAGAACTCTACAATTAGCAAAAAAGTGACTGGAACATCACACATTGTGGGAAGTACCTGTTGTATGTCCCCTGCCCTGATGCTGCCTGAGGAAAGAATGGAAAGAGCCGCAGGCCTCATTGTTCTACAGGCCTGCAGCTGTAACTGCCCAAGCCAGAGAACTTACAGCTTTATGTCTACTTTGAGTAACTGGCTTGTGTAAACAGGGCTCCAAAGAAGGTGGTCACCTGGGTTGGGCCTCCCATAATCAGCAGGGCTCTTACCTTGTTATAGACCTTGGGTCCTGTGCCCACACTGGGTGGAAGGCGTACCAGTTGTATGCATGGCAGCCGTCTCCTCCTCTGCCTACAACTTGGAGGCTATGGGGCTGTAGCTGCTCTGTGAAGCTCTAGCCTCACTAGTCAGGTCCTGCAGCTCTAAGATTCCAGTGATCAGGGCCCCAACCTGCACCTACCCACAGGCGGCACTAGGGAACTTTTGTGCCTATAGTTTTGGAACTGTAGCTGATGGTGCAAAACGCCTCAGCACCACTCAGGCTTGTAGCTGGGATCACATCTTCAGCTTCATGGCAAACAATGTCAGAAGTACTTATTCTTTGCATGATCTAGGTATACTTCCACCCTGGCCTTGCAGGCAGACTGCAGACACTAAAGGACAGGCTTGCACACCACTCACATTAACCCACGGCACAAAGAGGAATTCTCCCCATGCTCTGCACCTCCAAGCATGGAAACCAGAACTATTGGGAAGACCAAGGAACTTGTCTTCCACAATCCACTGACTTTGGGTTAGGGCTGCTGGTACTGAGTAAAACTTGTGCTTATGTCTTGGATCCTGGAGGAGGTACTGTCTGGATCCTCCATCTCCACAAAAAGTAGTTATAAAGCCCCAGCAACTTTAATCACCCCCATGGGACTAGGGAAGGGCTCCTTTATGTTTCAAAACTTAAGTCCCATGACTACCAGAGATATTTATCTGGTAAGACCTGGAGAAAGGAGGCGGCTCCATCCTGCGGCTCTAGAATTGTGGGTGTTGGTATGACAGACCCAAGCATCTCCTACAACTCTTGGTATGATCTATGCTCACCTGTACAGACCTGGGCACAGCTCTTTCTGCATCTCATACCAGCGAGTCCACAGCAACAGAATGCACTCTTGGAAGCCTGTACTCAGGGCAAAGCCCCACAGCTGCCTTCATGAACTACTGTGGTTAGGACTGTTGCTGTACCCCAGCCCCTAACGATGGGAACCAAATGGGGCACTGCACGGCAGCTCATGTGTAACTAAAAGCCCAAGCATCTATCCAGTTGACATTTAAATCAACAAAAATTCCGGCAGAAAGTGCTTCAAAATATTGGATGTTCCACAGATGTACAGGATGCAGAGAACAAGCCAGCTCCAAAGAGAGTAGCTGCTCTCTAAAAATAATCTCTTAGAAGGAAGTCTGAAGAGAGTTTATAGTAACGATCCCAAGAAAACATTCATGAGCTCCAAGAGAATATAAACAAAATAATACAGAGAAGAAAGAAAAAAAATAGTTCAGGATATAAATGAGAAATTAAAACTTAGAAATCTTACTTAAAAAAAATAACAAAGACTCTTAATTCTGGAGCTAACATATCCAGTCAGTGCAATAAAACACACAAAGCGCTGACACCAGGCAGGAAGCAGCACAAGGAAACACGGCAGAATCTAAGGATAATGCTTCCAATTACTTCAGTACGACAAGGGGGCTGGCGTGGGTAATGGAGAAAAGCTACAAGATATCTAGGACAGAATTATGTGAACAAATATTTGCACTGTGGGGATTCCAGATGGGGAAGGAAAAGAGGCATTTAAAAACTAGTTCCCTGAAACAATAGCTGAAAACTCCTCAAATCTTCAGAGAGATAGACAGACATCTACACACCAGAACTTAAAAGACCCCAACTAAACTAATAAGCAGAGGATGTCCTCACCAAGGCACAGTCTAGTCAACACATCAAAATCGTGAGAGAAGGAAAAGCAAGTCACACAAGGAAGGCCCCTGGATGGAAGGAGATAGCATGGTATGCTCTAAATACTGAAAAAAGTAACTGTCAGCCAGGAAACCTTAGCCTTTAAAGGTGAAGAGGACAAAGATGGTGCCACACAAGCAGAAACCAAGGGAATTTAGGACCACTGGACCAGCACTGTAAGAAATACTAATGGGAGTAGACACCACACTACAAAGATTAGGTGCCATTATCCAAGTATGTGATATACAAACCCCACTAGCAAAGCAGATACATGAAAGGAAGGAGTAACACTAAAACCTCAGCATGACAGGGTATCCCAAAATCACAAAAGTGACAGGCAAACAAATCTGTACAAAACAAGAGAAATTATGCAACATAATGACATGGAATGTAAATGAATTAAATTCACCATCCAATAGACTAGCTGAATAAGTGGAAAAAAAAAAAAA
>CABHPQ010000764.1:34355-49031 GCA_902168405.1 Peromyscus aztecus | reverse complement strand
TTTTTTTGCATCAATAATAATTTCTACAGATTCTAAATTTCTGATAGCTTGCTCCTTTGTTTGTCCAGATTTTCTAGCCTAGAATTCCCCATGAAATCCACCAGACAAAAACTTGTCTCAAATCATCAGCAAATAGGGAAGCTGGGGTTAACTCTCCCCTACCCACAGAATTGATGAGTAAAGGTAATGTGCCAGGAAGTCTCAGAACTAGTCCAAAGAGAATCCCAACTCAGAGGACTTGGTGCAGACCAGGACAGAGCATACTCACAGATTTCTCTGTACAAGTTGGAATAACATTTTGAGTCAGAAACTTGCGTTTTCATATAGGAGATCACCAGTTCTGAGCCTACACATGATAAGCAGCATTGTCAGTGAACCAAAGTGCCCTGCCAGATGTGAGAAAAAGAATTTGCAAAGACTTGCTTGGCAATAAGGCTAAGTTTCCAGCCCAATTTCTCCTATGACTGCTTCCCTTTTCAGTGCCAGATGACTTTCTCACTTACCATTGGTTAGGAGAGGAGAGCAAATACTGACTTTGGGGGAAAGGGAGTGGGTAGTAAGTTGAAGAATGACCACAAATTCATAGGAAATTCAGAACCAGAGTCTCATTGGGAGGCTTCAATAACTATTGTGTTCACAACGGATGGGCTCTGTTCTCTTTTCAAAGCCCAGGAAATTGATGTCCTCACAGTTGGTCATACATGACAGTCTTGAATAATGAATGATAAATGCTCTGCCCTGAGGAAGTGAAAGAGGGAAAGGATTTTAAAGGCTTTATTTTCTCCTCCCATGTTCCTGGCAATAATTCATATTCAAATTCTCATAGTCTTCTATATTCATTGCTAACCCAGAGAAGAGATTTTACTCCAGAAATGACCAGAGATATCAGCCCCTCCACACTCAAAGTTATCTTAGGAAAAGGTCCATCTTTCCAGTCCTGTACAAGACCACTCATCCTCACTGACACACTCTCTCATTCATCCTAAGCACAAAGAACACAACTACTTAGAAGGGAAGGTGTGGTTAACTGCCCATCACTCTTTTCCTCATATTACCTTTCTTTGTGAGTATCTCAAAGTACTCAGCAGCACAAGACCATCTATACATCAATGTGCAGGATCTCATTATTTTGTATTATAACTCAAGATGATTTTTTTATATTTATAACACATTGTTCCATAATCTGCCAGATACAAAAAGAAGTATTTGGTGAATGTGGTCTGGAGAAAGTTTCTGCAATTAGAGTCTTCTTTGTAGAAAGTTACTATCAATACAACGTTCTAATCTTCCCTGAATAGGGCTCCTATAATAATCTTGTGGGAGAAACTTACAGGCACAAACTAAATATATATCATGAGGGAGGTAAGGGTTCCTGCAAAATTTAGCCATATGACTCAAGTAATAAACACACCTTGTCTAGCCTGATTGTTTTGTCCAGTACTGGGTAAAAGGAAACAAGTAATGAGATTTTTTTTTTACATCCTTAGTAATAGAACTACAGTAAATATTCTGTGAGAAGCTTGGACTCTGAGGATTCTATGGTAATGCTGGATCCCAGCTCTTTCCGATACTGGAGGGAAGTTTACTCCTAAACATCTCACAAATAATGTGTTTACCAAGGACTTAACAGCAGCCATGATCATGTTTTCTTGAGATACATAAAGGTCAACTGTAAAGAGAGAGAAAAACAATCCCCCTTGTCACAGTCTCCAAAAGCCTCAACAGCCAGTTTTGGAAACCCATCCTTTCCTACCATCTGGCCACTTTTTAAAAATTATTATTGAAAATAGATTCTTCTCTCCTACAATACATCCCAACCACAGTTTCACCTCCCTCCACTCCTTTTAGCTCTCCCCTACCTCTCCTTTTAGCTCTCCCCTACCTCTCCTCTCCCCCAGATGCATTCCCTATAAGCATTGCAGCTCAGATGGAAAGATATTCTGGAAGCTGGAAGCCAAGGAGTACCACAAAGCCACACCACAAAACAAACCTCGCACAAGAGATTTATTGGGAGGAAAAAACCCAGGAGGATGGCTACCTCTGCTTAAGACAGAAACAGCAGCAAACTGAACAGGATAGAGTGCTTAGATAGAGCTTCTTGGGAAGGGGGTGGAACTTTTCAGGGTGCAGCTTTCCAGGGTGGAGATTGGTGTGATTTCATGTCCAGAGATTGGGCTTTTTGATCTTCAGGGTGGGGCCAGAGTCCAGCAGTTAGTGCTGTTAGAGCATTCTGTGAGTGGAACCTGGTAGTTAGAGGTTCTTGGGTGAGGGGCCTGGTCACTCCAGTGGCTCCAGGGGCTTACACTCTCCCTCTATTTCCCTTCAGAAAGGAGCAGGCCTCCAAGAGACAGCAGCCAGACAGGACAAAACAAGATACAATAAGACAAGGCACATCACCAGGACTTTCTCCAATAAAGGCAGGATAGAAACACCATCCCCAGCATAAATAGAGCAAATATCCTGCAACCCTGGTCTTCAGCAGCTTCCTGTGGAGGGTACTGGCTCTTTTCTCACTTGAGAGGAATGGTTGACCTGTCCTTGGGCTGGTCATCTGAATTACATCGTGATTAATTTTCCAGGACAGACAGTACCTCTCAGTTCCAGGATCAAGTCATTGTGTCTGACTCCCTCAGGACACACTCCTAGATCCTAAACATAAAGTTGTGACCTCCCTGATTCACCGCACCTGCTCCTGTTTCTGGGCTGCAGGTCTTGACAAGTCCTGGAGTCGGTCTTTAGAGCTCCCTCTGTCCCATCCTTAAAGGAGAGTGGCAGCAAACCTCAGGCATTCTACCTGCTGACTTCCCTGCAGCTGCAGACATTTCTGTTTCCACTGCCCTTGCCATGATCTGAGCCATCTTTATCTCGACTGACCAACAACTTTATTGTTTGGCTTCCTTGCCTCTACTTTTGCTCCTTCATGATGATTTCTCCAGGTAGAAGCCAGAGAACCATTTATAAGTCACAGGTGCTATGCTGCCCATCCAAACCCTCCAATGACTTCTCAGCATATTTAGGGAAAAAAAAAATCCAAAACTCTTTGAGCTGACAGAGCATTTCCTGACTAATCTGTGTAACAGCTGCCTCTCCAATGTCTTTCCCAGCCATATTGACTCTTGCTGATTTAGGTCCCGACTCAGATGCCCCCAGACAGATACAGCAGCATTACCTCAGCAGTCTGTGGAAAGCAGCGCCTCCAGTTTCCTTCCTGTCTCACCTCTTGGCTTTGCGTATCTGGCACCTTCTCTAGGACAAAACAAGAGCGTTGTTTTATTTAACATGACACATCCTATAGCTGGGAGCTTTGAATATAGAAACCATCTGATAAATATTTGTGAGATGAATGAATGATAGTCTTCCCCACATCTACATTTGATTTCATCCCGGCTATTCTCTGAAGAACAATCAGGTTTATCATAATTTTAAAACTATTAATGAAGTTACAAAAATTAAGTGCTTTCTACTTTCTAGCTAGGATCCAAAAATCATAGATTAGCAGACATTTTTACATTTAAAAGTTAAATAACTATTTATTATAATACCTACATAGAAAAACCAATGAAAGCCAGATTTTATATACTAGCTCTTGGACCTTCTTGATTGTAAAATAATTGTTTAATTTCAGAAAACAAAGTAGAATGAGTCGAGTTTCAGGTGAGTGACTGTCCTTCAATACATAGGTAAAACTATAGGGAGCCTGCATGGGACTGACCCAGACCCTCTGCATATATGGGACAGTTGTGTAGCTTGCTCTTCCTGTGGGACTCTTAAGAGTGGGAGCAGGGACTGTCTCTGACTCGTTTACTGGCTTTTGGGACTCCATTCCTCATACTGGGTTGCATTGCCCAGTCTTAATACAAGGCGAGATGCTTAGTCTTACTACAACTTGATGGGCCATGCTTTGTCGTTATCAATTGGAGGCCTGGCCTTTTCTGAACAGAAACAGAGGAGGAGTGGATGGTGGGCCAAGGGGAGGTGGAGGGAGGAGAGGAGGGAGGAGAAACTGAGGTCAAGCTATAATACACACACACACACACACACACACACAAATACATACATATATACATATATATGTAAAAGAAATCTCTCACAGATATGGACATAGGCAAAAAAATAAATTTTATATTCTGTAAAGAGGGGGAAATACTATCTACAGCAAAGCGCAAATAAGAAATATCTTTTTCAAAAATTCTAACTCATTCATGGACTAGGAGCTAATCTCCCCAGTAATCAAAGAAATTCAGGCATGGTGGTATACTCCTACAATCCCAGCATTTGGTCCCTACATGCAAAGGTATTCTCCTGCCTCAACTCCCTTCTGAGAACTGTCATCTCAGAAATCTTTTGGAAAATGGTGATCAATCTCCTTATAACTCTTCCTTCAGTTTAGGGCTATAGTCTGCCTAAAATGGCCTCAAAGCTTCCTAACATGTTTATCACTTAGAGAGGAAGTCTTAGATTCCCTGAGGTAGAAACTGGCTAGAATCTCCGTGTC
The DNA here is from genome assembly GCA_902168405.1 of Peromyscus aztecus. Classification (NCBI taxonomy): domain Eukaryota; kingdom Metazoa; phylum Chordata; class Mammalia; order Rodentia; family Cricetidae; genus Peromyscus; species Peromyscus aztecus. Next base: position 44,536 of record CABHPQ010000764.1, on the reverse strand, counting down.
ACAAAGAGTTTAGTCTGGAATTGTATCCCAGAAGGCATGAAGTGCAGGGAGATTTAAAATACAAGATTTATGTGAGAGTAAAGTGATTATGTCAGCCAATGGCCTCAAAAATAGCAAAAGCCAGGAGAGGCATAACTGCACATAGCTCCAAGAAAATGAGCCTTGCATAGCTTGTTTCTGCTGCTAGGATTCCTTGGACTGTAAAAATAAAGTAAAACCAAAGAAAACACTAAGGATTGTATGTTGAGAATGGGATAAAGCCATTCCAAGAAAGAATTTAATGATGAAGTAATTAAGAGAAAAATTGTGTGAGATTATAATTATTGAGTATGTATTATACCTGTAGTGCTCACAGTGGGGGAAAATATAATGAACACCAAAACACAAAGTAGGGTTACAACTACTAATAAGTTTATAAACAAGACTTTTTCTGTACTTAAGAAGTTGGGACATCTTTTTTTCTACTTTGAAGAGAATTTGCTTCTAGCCTTTTAAAAGCTTTCAGGTAATAAGGTTTGTCTTTAAGATGTTTTTGAGACAGTGTAGACTTGGAAGAGAAATTTTTTCCACAGAATAATTTCTTGAGTCCTTTTATTTTTGTATGGAGGATAAGTTTGCATACATCTTCAGGGGTATTATTAGCAAAGATCAGAAGGTAGTTATAGTCTCGGCAAAGAATGTGAGTAACATCAACTGTCTACAGTATTGCTACATATACTATCACTTACAATCATCCAAGACATTCACATGCTACACAATCTTACATGGAGAAGTAGGTGATGGGTCTAAGGATGTTGCCTAACTTTTAGGTGACGACACCAATTGTTAAGCCTTATCATCACACCATTTATAGGGCAAGTTCCCAGGCACAATATGACAACAGTAACTTCTCTGGTTTGGCGATATTCACACCAACACTTCTTAGTATACAAGTTAATTTAGTAAGAGGTTCGAGGTTGGCCGGGCGGTGGTGGCGCACGCCTCCAATCCCAGCACTCGGGAGGCAGAGGCAGGCGGATCTCTGTGAGTTCGAGGCCAGCCTGAGCTACCAAGTGAGTTCCAGGAAAGGCGCAAAGCTACACAGAGAAACCCTGTCTCGAAAAAAACCAAAAAAAGAGGTTCGAGGTTATTGATTAAGGCAAAAAACAAAGCTCCCATATCGGGAAGAAAATTAACATTCTTGCCTGTCATATCAAGATTACTTGAGGTACCTTGATGGCTGTCCTAGTTGGCTTTTTTTTTTCAGTTTGATGAAACCTGAGCTGATCTGGGAAGAGGAATGTCAAATGGAAAAACTCCTCCATTAGGTTTCCTGTGGGTAAGTCAGTAAAGCATTTTCCTGATTAATGATTGATGGGCAAGGGCCAAGCTCACTGTGGCCCAGCTGTGTAGGTGGTCTTGGTGGAATTTCTCTGAGGGACTTGGTCTGCAATCTGCCAGGGAAAAGATTCTCAGGGTTTAGGTCACCATTGGGTTTGTTCTTTGGTCTGTTAATCATTTCCTCTGTATTGAGACTATGAGACTGTACACGTTTATTCTTGTTATCAAAAACCCCAAAATAGAAATGCAAAAACCACTTGAACATCTGAGATTTCCATGGGTCCTTTTGTCTAGAGCAGATGAATGATGAACTATGTTCCTGGCAAAAATCTGACCCCAGCAAAAGTAACTTTAATTGTAGTAAACTTAGTTATGCATACATCATCTTTAAGTTTTATTTTCCAGAGACTTTTAAGAATTTGCTCAGTACTTCTGTAACATGATTAAGCTTCTGGTTGTTCTCATTTTCTCCTTCCTCCACTCTTTAAAAAGTCCTTTACTTGGAACCAGATTACTATCTAAAATTCTATCTCATATAAAACATTTTCATTGCATTTAAACTTTTAAAACACTGATATATTTCATATCTATGGCTAACTTTTTAAATGTGTTTTTTACTTGGTGCTTCTTTTCTGTCTTGTCTTTAGGAAACATCTCTTGTTCATTTGTTTGTTTGAAAGGATAGTTTATTTGTCCAATATAGAAATAGGTGCAAATATTGTCATGATAAATATAAAGAAATATTCAGATGTACATGAAATACTAATTTAGTCTAAATTAGAAAATATACTTTGAATTTGCAAGATAATTCTCTTCTTCAGTTAATTATGCTTTTCAATAAAATAAAAGGGTAATAGATTAAGTGGAACTCAGCTTGGGAATTTTTAAAGTAAAACTGTAGCTCTATTAATCCATGCCAGTTAAATTTTATAATTAAAATTTTCAGTAAGTGCAAAGGAGGTGAAACATTGTGGGGTTTTTTTTTTTTTTTTTTTTGCTTAACCAGTCAAAAAAAAAAAATTAGTTATTACAAATACAGCAGGCACACTGCTGGACTGACATTTTACTCTCAAATTGTGCTAAATGGTCATCTTTAGTATGGTGCATTTTATCTATGATGTGGCCTAATGTCAAGGTAGGTCACTATTTTTTACAGAAACACACAGATACTGCTTTGTTTTTAATCTGGGCATATGTCCACACACAAAGAGAGGTGTTCCTGGGAAGAACATTCAAGAAGCAGCCTTGAATGCACTGGGTAATATGAGGCTGTCCATGATGAGGTGCTGGGTGAAGGTGAAGAAACAAATATTTTAAGTTTTCATCTAATTCCATGACACCACAATGACAGCAGTAGTTGTATACACTAAAAATGAAAACCACATTTTAGCTATTACAAGCTGGTGAGCATGAGAAACTAGCATGATTTGAAAAGAAGAGAGGTTCCTAAACTAGTTGCAGCACTGTTGACCAGATGAACTTTGAGAGCTCCAGGCTCACCAGCACTTTGTACAGACCAAAAACATAAACATTTCCAACTTTAACACTCCTACCTGCCACATTCCAATAATAGAGACCTCAAACAAGCTGTTTTTTATTTAAGAAAATTTTTATTCATTTTCCACAGATGCAACCACAGATCCCCCATTTATCCCTCCTCCCGCTCCCCCCACCCAATAGCCTTCTCCCTGACCCACACCCATCCAGCAAAGCCTAGTACATTCAGTTGAGGCAGGACCAAGCCCTCTCCGCTGCATCAAAGCTGAACAAGGCAGGCATCTCACCATAGGTAATGGGCTCCAGAAAACCAGCACCTGCAGCAGGGATGGATCCTGACCCCACTGCCAGGGGCCCCTCAAACAGACCTAGTTATACACTGTCTCCTATATACCGAGGGCCTAATGCAGTCGCATGCAGGTTCCACAGCTCTTGGTCTAAAGTTCATGAGTTTTTATGAAGCTGTTCTTTTTAAAAACTAGATATCCAAAGGGGTTCAATTATTTTAAGTATAAATTGTTCCTGTAAGTCAGTTGGGAAATAATAACCCTCAAACACACATGCACATAAAAACAAAGAATGAAGAGACTAGTTAAAGGAAGAGAATGCAAAGCCCCGCACAATGATAGCTAGTTCTTATACAAGACAAGCACAAACACTAAAGCAAGAGATGAGGTTGATTTTCTACATATCAGGCTCATAAGCAGTGAGAAGTCTGACAACATCACACATCACACAAGGTATAGGAAACTGCAGTACACATACTATTGGTGAAGATCTAAACTGCTAAGTTCTGTTCATAAAAATGAAGGTGACTTGAAAAACATGCGTTTATTCTTTAGAATTTGTGGCATGTATATAATGTGTTTTGATCAAATCCACCCTCTGGTCTCTCTCCCCAACCTCCATCTGATATGCCCCACCACCCCCACATTTCCCTCCTAACTTTATCTACTCTTTTTTTTTAAACTACTGAGTTCAGTTAATGATGTTGATATGTGCATGGGAATAGGGACACCCACTGGAGCATGGACAACCTGCCAGATCCACATTCCCAAAGAAAACTGATATTCCCTTGCTCAGCAGTCATCAATTACCAATACTTCCTCAGCTAGGGACAGGACTGCACAAGTCCCTTCTCCATCCATAGTGGAAATCTGAATGGCTTGATGTAGGTTTTGTGAATATACCACCACCACAATGAATTTGTTCCCAACACCTATGTGGTAGCTCACAACCACCTGTAAATATAGTTCCAGATGATGTGATGCCCTCTTCTGGCGTATGTGATGCATATAAACTCATTCAGGCAAACACACATAAACATGAAATACATGAATAAATGAATAGATTTTTCTACAAGATAGTTATTTAGAAAGTGGTTTATTATTATGTCTACTAACAACACATAGTGGTAGATTCTCCTCTATGGCTTATGACTTACCCAGTCATGGGTTCTCAGCCCAGGTAATAGTACCAGGCAGTGTTCCATCTTTCAGGGTAGGTCTTAAAATGCACTCAAAGTGATTGGCTACCCCATACCATTTAAAACTCTTGTACCAGTAGGCATATCTCTGTTCCATATGGCATATCCATACCAGGTATTATTGTATCTCCTGGAGGTCACAGCTGAGCAAAATTGTTGATGATTTCTCTCTCCCAGCATTGTGTAAAACACTTTCCAGCCCCGGAAAAGCTAGCCATAGGGAGGAAGCCTTCAGCTGAGCATCAGCTTGATTTCTCTGTGTTCTATGACCAAAGTGTGCAGTGTTTCAGCAATACAGTGATACCATCAGGTTCTAGTGGTGGGTTGAGAGCAATGGATATACCCTGTGTTGTTTGGGGGTCTGAGATCTACTTTTAAATTAATCAGTAAATAAACATATTTTATTTGATTTCTAAGCTTTTATGTCTGTTTACCCAAATGAAGCCATATTCTTTCTTGTGTTAATAATATTTCAGGGCTACAGTTCTATGTTATTCAGTTTGACAGGACTGCTATGGTCTTGAGATGTCACTACCATGACTGTCCCTGAATAATCCTACTTGATTTTCCATTGAGAATTTCCCACTATTTTGTAAATAAATGAAGACATGGGTGTTCTGTGGAGCTTTATCATCCAGACACTAGTGCCACCAATGCTGGTCTGAATAATATACCTGATATGCCTGAAGTACACACACACACACACACACACACACACACACACACACACAGGTGTACACATATACAATCTAAGATTTAGATAAAATCATGTTTGTCATAACCACTGTATATGCCCCTTCCTTATGAACCAAATCATTGGAATCCACTTGTCTTGCTAGCATATAGGACTTTATTTCAGCCAGTAAATCCCCAATAAATTGCATTGTGGGCATTTGTGGATCTATCTTTTTTGTTTGTTTGTTTTTGTTTTTCGAGACAGGGTTTCTCTGTATAGCTTTGTGCCTTTCCTGGAACTCACTATGTAGACCAGGCTGGCCTTGAACTCACAGAGATCCACCTGCCTCTGCCTCCCAAGTGCTAGGATTAAAGGTGTGCGCCACCACAGCCCAGCCTATCTTTTTTCTGTCTAAGGATATTGTGATATCAGTTCCTATAAATTGGGATCCGGTTTTCTGAAATGATTTCTAATATGTTTGTCTTCTCTGTATGATCAATAGTTTTGGCACTGCAGGTCCATCATCAGTCCAGAGATGTTTGGCCAAGAAAGGTATTTGAGTCTTCAATCCAGAGCTACCACATTTGCTCAGGACCTGGCCTTCTTGACCATTCCCTCCATCTTGCTTGGTTTTTGTCATTTGTAAAATGTTTTGAACGGGTTTATTGTAGCTAGACCAAAATGGCAGAAAGAAATAATTTTAACATGAGGCAACATGAGAGTCAGAATCTCATGGAAATCCAGGGCAGGGTCAGAGTTCAGGAAGGCAGACGTGGAGGACCACATGGAGGGATAGGATTCTGCTCTGCCAGAGGCTGATGGTCTTCAGTTCACGCTGGGCTGTGTGTGGCTGTCCACTCCTGCTCTGTCTCCCTCGGGGTCTCTCTCTCCCTGCTGTCACTCACCCTCATCACATCTACTTCCTGTTTCTTCTCTAGTTTGAACCTTTCCCTTAGTTTCTCTTTGAACATGATTTTTGCTTGCTGGGATCATTCTAGGTCCAATGAGCATACACAGTAATTTCCCCAGTAATCATTTCATCTTGAGATCTTCCTGCCAGTATCTCCATTCTGTCCACATGAACTAATTAGCCACACCCCAATGGAGGAATCTGCCATATTTTCCACCTGAAGTTAAGCTCTAATCTCTATCTTATTATTGTAAGACTTGGACAAATCCTCTCTTACTGACACTTCAAGTGTTTTGAAAGTAATTTTTAGATTTACGTATGTTATTCTCCTTACATAAATATAGCATGGTAGAAGCGAATAAGATCACAATGATGAAACCAAAGAGGACACTACTGCTCTATCTGAGATAATACTGCTTTTCTCTTTCTTGTTAATTGAAACACAAACACCCACAAGACTGGATTTGCATGGGAATATTTACTGGCATAGAGAGAAGTATGGGGCTTGGTTTTTGTAAGTGCCAAGACTACAGAGACACAGGGTGTTTAAATTTTATTTAAGCTATGTTTTATTGTCAGTCATTCAACTCTCTCTGAACCTTTTGATCCTCAAAATACAATGATGACATATCTAAGCGGTTGATGCCATCGTTACAGTAGCTCCTGTCAGTACAGCAAAATGTTTCTCTCAGAAGGTCATGGTATACTTGATACATTCCACTTGCACAAGGTTTACAGGACAGTTTTGAATAACGAAAAATGTGTGCCCCTAAAGAAAAGAAAAGCAAATATCATCACCATGCCTCCCTCTAGAGCCTTTTCAGTGTTCCAAAGAATAGTGTGAACCCAAGTCTGCTGCTGCAATCTCATCTATGTAACTCTAGCCATAGTCAGGCAAAAGATGCCTGTCTTTCAATCAAACATACCCATGCTCTTGTCTGTGGGATCCCAGGTCCCTCCACACCTTAACTCCAGAAATCATGAGTGCTATTGGAGACATGTGTGTGTGTGTGTGTGTGTGTGTGTGTGTGTGTGTGTGTGTGTCTGTCAAAGACTCGCTTACCTGTTAAAATGTCATAAAAATAAAAGTTTTCTGTGGCACAGGTCCTGTTGTGCAACAACATGTTGAACTTCCAGCATTTTTTCATGCCATCAAGGCATTTGTTTCCATCAAAGTTAGAACATAGATTACATATTCTAATCACTAAAGGAGAGGGAGGTTTGAGAGGTTAGAGCTACGAACAAGAACTACTTTATAAAGCCAAGATTGTACAAACCCCATGGGAGGAAGTTTGGCACTCCTGCTCTCCTTTGATTTTTATTAATGACAGCAGTGATCTCCTCCAAGAATCGTCCCCCCCATCCACAAATCAAAACTAGAGAAAGAAGATTCTGGAGTAGTGAGCGAGGAGTGGACAGGGACAGTGTGGAAAGAGCTGAAGAATTCCTCCTCTCATGGTAGTATGATCTTTTCCCAAGAAATGCAAACCAAATATACTGTACATGGGATTGTCAGCGCTCTTTCTCCTGGAAGAGAAGGAAAATTCACCTTAAATCACTTCACAGCAGCCCCATAGCCAAGTACAGTTACTTCTTCCTCTTGTACTCCATCACTCTCCTCTCTCTCTTCAGGCCTTACCTGTGTCCGTGAGGAGAATTATGGATAGAGCCAAAAAAAGAATTCGAAACATACTTGAGCCTCCTTCTGACAAGGCCCCACCAGGAGGTTCCAGCTGTATTTATTCCCATCATCTGCCCTCAGGCATCCCACTAGAATCAAAGAATCATAAATTTAAGGTCAAACCAACTGAATCTTCTCTATAACGTTCCAAGTGAGGGTACACGCTGTCTATGTTTATATTCCTCCAACCACTTTGAACTCAGCCTACACAGACACCCCGTGTCATTTTATTAAATCAATCATAAGATTCATAAGACACCAGTTCATATTGGAACAGAATCTCTTGTCTCTTAATTTTGTTTGTGTTGATTTTTTTCACTGGATGAAACACACCTTAACTTTGCATCTACATGGCATCCTTTCAGTTTGATAAACCCAAGGTAACAAAGCATTTGTGAGTGACTTAATCAGTGCCTTTTAGAGACCACAGTCTTCCTGATTGCCTGTGCACTACATCTACCAAGGCCTTATTTCTTCAGAGTATGGCAACAGGACCCGAGCCTAACACTTCATCTGTGGTCTGACTACTCAGCTTCTCTCTGAGCAGGTAGAACAGTCTTGGGAAAAGAAACAAGAGATGGAAGGAAAGATGATGTCAGCCTTCTACGAGCTTAATTTATTAATCTTTTTCCGAGGAAGACAAAGATGATAATGATGACTGTGGCAGAGACTAACACCTAAAGGGAGGTATGACTGAATTGGTGTGTGGAAAGTAAGTTAGCCATAGACAGTCCTGTGATACCTGAAGACCCCTCTCTCTCGCACAGAGAGGAAGACTTTGTATCCAACCTGCCCTCCCAACCCCTATTATCAGACTTTCCGGAATCACACTGGCCTTTCCTTGAGTCTTCTCCTAAGCCTGGAAAGTAAAGTATAACCTTCTCACCCCTGACACTGGCTCTGACCCAAAGCCTTGTCATCCCCCACTGCTCCTTCTTAAACAAGGTGTTGTATGACAAACTGTTCTGTCCTGCTCTCCTCCTACCCAGAGACTCCCCTCACTCATTCCCCGTCTGCTGCCAAGGGAGGGGTGAGTGGTAGATGTGAAGCCTGATTAGGCTTTTCTGTGTTTACCTCTGTAAGGAAGCAGGGGAAAATAAATTAAGGATAATGTCCCCCAAAGAAAGTGCTCTGCACTCAGTAAAAATAGGGAGGAGACCTGAAGAGTAGAACTATAGCACACCAGTGTACCAGAGAGGAGGTGACATGGCAGGGCCCCACCAGAGCCTCCATACAGATGGGAAAAGGAAACAAGTGTCCGGGCAGTCCCAGTCCTTCTCCATGGCATCTAACCTGTCTCACTCCCAAGTCTGTAAGGCAAATGGAACCGGGGTACTTAGTTCTCTTTACCTCCTCAGACCCAAGCATCCTCTGGCAGCCTACAATTACCCTAGGACATTATCCCACCTTCCTGGATCCCAGCAAGTAGCCCATCACCCTCCATTTCCTCATGTACCATCAACAAAGGATAGCTTCCTGCCAGAGTCCATGGAACCCTTCCCCTAATCACTCTCTAAACATGCTAGTCTTGGGCAGTGTAAAGGTATCGTGGGTAGTAACATTTTGTCATATGTGTGTTAGGACTAAAAGCCATAGAGTTTAACATCTATTTTACACATGAGAAAAAGGAGTCAGTTAAAATGTCACCAAAACATGAAAGCAAGGAGAGACATTGTCTGTGTCTGTGACCTCTCAGTTATCAGGCCCAGAATATGAATTTGGCTTTAGGTAGGGATTTTGAGACTCCTCTATTCACAGGTCATCTCTATCACATCCCCGGCATAGTGACTTCACCTACTGACTTGAAGACAGAATTCAGGGAAGCCCAAACCATCAACAATTAACTTCCTCAGAAAGGTTTCTCTGCAGGCTTCTTCCATGCCCTTGCCTGCATCTTTGCCTAGACTGAGACAGCAGGATCTTGGTGTGCTAGGGTGAGAGGCTTTGCCCCAAGTCCACTCTCACAGACTGTCTTAACACATAACTTTTTTGCCTTCCAAGCTCTCCATATGGTTGTAGTCACCATACTTGGAGAGCTCATGAACAGTTCTCCATCTACTATTCCAGCTTCAGTTACAAGTGTTCTTCGCACTCTTCCCACAGAAGTATGTTCAGTCAGGCCAGAGTAGAGGGAATGGGAAGAAACCCACAGTGTGACTTCTGACTACCTCTCCTGCCCAAGAAAATCTATATACAGTATTTGTAAGAATAACTGTACAGACCTTCCATTCCCACAGATTTCTAGCACAGGATTCTGGGAAAAAGAACCACTGCCATGCAGCATCATTGTGTAGGATTCAATACATTGTCCCTTGAAAAAGTGACCACAGGACTGTGTCAACCTTGCTCCCCGATACCAAAGCATGGGGAAAAAAGAGATGTGAGATCATGGAACATTCGTCATTTGGGATTCTCAGGAGACACATAGAACCCCAGCAAGAGTAGGGCTCAGAGCTGGACGATGTAGTATACACCTATAAATCCTACACCCAGGAGACAGAGGCAGGCAGATCTCTGTGATTTCATGGCCAGCCTGGTCTATATAGTGAGTTCCAAGATAGTCAGGACTGCAGAGTCAGACCTTTTTCTCAAAACAACAAAAGGAAGAAAG
>CABHPQ010000764.1:8209-34255 GCA_902168405.1 Peromyscus aztecus | reverse complement strand
GGGGGACAACAGCCCAAGGCCTATGGGTGACACTCTGGCACAGGAAAGGAAAGAAATTGGCAGTGGGGGATAGCTGTAGGAGTTGTCTGGAAAAGGTCACACAGCTTCAATATAGTTTGCATGTTGGAGTGGGCAGGAAATGAAGAACAACTTCTTCTAGACAGCCTTTGAAGTCTGGGCTGAGGTTCAGGACGGGCTGAGTTCTCTCAGATAGCCTAGCAAACAGATTAGCTTAACTATCAGTCGTGGGGAGAAGCCTAGAGCTGCTCCTCCGCAGTCCAGAATAATGAAAGACACACTTGCAGGGCTGTGGCCGTCAGGGACCTCCACACATGTGTCCGGAGCCTTGCTATCTTCCTTCATCTACAGGCTCTCCTTCTTCTAGAAATGTTCTGGAAGTCTCTGAGAGCCATTTCTCTTAGAGGCAAGTTCTGAGGCTCAAGTAGTTTTCTTCTAGAACACCCATAAGCTCTGGTCCAGAAATATTAAAAGAGAACCTGATCCCAGACTAAACCCAGAGTCAGGCAATTCCCAAGTTCAGAGCACCACACCAGGTTTGCCAGTCCTGCTGTGTTGTCCAAGAAGCGTGCTCCTGTGCACTGCCATGGCGTCCCCTCTAGGGAGGGGACAGATGCTCTGCTCAGCTCTTCCCTCAGCAAGGGCCTAGCGGAGGGCTTCAAACTCAGACAATGACCCTCACAACAAAGGAGCAGAGCCCCTAAACACTGCAATTCAGATCTCCATGACAATTCTCCATATTAGTCTGCCTTGGCCATGACAGAACATCATAAACTGGCTGCTTAAACCACAGAAATCTATTTCTTTCTGGTTGAGGAAGCTGGAAGTCCAAGATCAAGGGTCCAACAGGGTTGGCTTTTCTGAGGCTCTTTTTCTTGGCTTGCAGATGGCCACCTTGCTGTGTCTTTTCCTCTGTACATGCAAATCTCCAGTTTCTGTTCTCTTCTGTAAAGATACTATTCATTGACTGAGTTAGGTGCCACCCACATGTCCCCATTTAGTCGTGATGTCCTCTCTAAAGGCCCTACCTTCAAATATGGTCACTTTATAATATACTGGGATAAGAGCTCAAGATGTAAACTCGGAGCATACAAGATAATTCAGTATATAAGAAGGATCCTCATGGAGCAAAGAGTAACATGTACCATTAGCAATGGCAATTAAATGACAGAAAAGTGAATATGATAATATATCCCTCTTACTCTAATATCTACTTAGAAGAAAAGCACCCTGGAGTGGTGCTTAAGAAATGTAAACAGAAAGCTTGGAAATCAGTATATAATTTTTTTTCCTAGATCAATCCACTCTAGTGTGGGTGGTGATGAATCTGAGGCAGAGAGGCAGCCAAGCATGAAAGAGAGCCAGCATCTGGAATGTGTACTAGACACTGTGTGTGGTTTCAAAGCAGCTAGTGTTGATTTCTCAGAGGATCTGAAATGAGTATTTGGAATCATAAATAATGAAAGAAAACATTGTGGTCACTGTCTAACTACTTATCAGAAAGAAAAATATTGATTGTATAGGTATATAGTTACATAAGTGGAAGAAAACACAATAGTTGGAGAATTTAGAACATATTAGAAAAACAAATAGCGGATTACCGCAACAAGATATCAACAGAGAAAGTGAGATCTGAGTTTCTGTTTGAAGTGGGCAACAGTACCTGCAGAGACTCAAAACTGATGAACATGCTAAGAATGTGTGACTGTTGAATTCTGGACTGTAACTGGAACATCTGTACTATACATCCCTCTAAGACTTAGGAAATATCACAGAAAAAGAAAGTGGAGGGGGAAATGGGCGCTGGAGGGAAGGGAAGGGTCATGTGGAAGGCTAGTGTCTTGGCAAGGCATAGCCGCTGCCCTCATGAACTCACAGCAGTTGTAATCACCTGTGCAAGATCTGTGCAAGACTGGACCCAGCAACAGTCCATCCTGAATTCAGAAGGGACTCACAAGGTCCTGTGCCTCCTTGAGCAGCTATTGGCAGTTGATGCTTACTAGCAAGCAAGGATAAATTCTCTTCAATGGTGTAATCACTGAAAAATTGCCCATGCTCCTGTAAATAATCTCTCACCCATGCTCATATACACAACCCAAAATTAAACTTATTCAGCCACCAAAGCAAATTACCCCCACCCAAGAAAACATTGAAATAGAAAAATTGCTGGTTAAGGAGAGGAAGAATATCAAGACATGTAAGAGTGCTCTAGGACCCAGGCCCTGAGACACAGCCAGTCCCTGGGAACCCCTACCCAACTCTGCCCCAGTTGCCAGCCAACAGGGAGAACTCCTGTGGGCAGGCTCCGCCCACCAAAACCCCTCATCAGACCCAGTAATCTACAAGTTCCACGACCTACTCCAATACTCATCTGCCTGTAACCCCAGTAACTTCCTGAAACACAGAATCCACCAGCTCTCATTGAATCAAGAAGTGAGTGACTCTTCTCCCACCCAGAGAGTCCTGCCTCAGGACCCAGGCCCTGGGACACAGCCAGTCCCTGGGAACCCCCACTCAACTTTGCCCCGGTTGCTGACCAGCAGGGAAAACTCCTGTGGGCAGCCGCCCCTATCAAAACCCTCCATCAGACCCTGCAATGTACAAGACCCACCCCCTACCCCAGTATCCATCTGCCTGCAACCCCAGTAACTTCCTGAGAAACAGAATCCACCAGCTCTCATTGGACCAAAAGCGGCTTCCTGAGACACCGAATCTGTCAGCTCTGACTGGACCAAGAGCCCTGATAAGATCAAGAGCAGCTCCCTGAGCCACAGAATCAGCTAGCTTGGATTGGACCAAGAGCAGCTCCCTGAGATACAGAATCTGCCTGCTCCAATTAGACCAAGAGCTAAGATTGGACCCAGAGGGACCCCCTGAGACACAGACACGACAAGCACATAGTGGACCAACAGCAGCTCGCTCAGACACAGGCACCTCTTGCACATATTAAAGGAAGAGATGGGTAAATACACACAACAACATAAAGAGCAATATGGCGTCACCAGAACCCAGCCCTTCTACAACAGCAAGACCTGAAATATAACTTCTTGAAGATGCTAGAGGTCTTTAAAGAGGAAATGAAAAATTCCCTAAAAGACAAACAAAAAATTGGAAGAAATCAATAAAGAAATTGAGGAAAAGACAAAAAATTGGAAAAAAAATCAATAAATCCCATGAAGAAAGTCAAGAAAACTATGACGGCAGAAAAAACTGCTGTTGGGATGCAAAATAAAGAAATAAATTAAATGAAAAATATAGCCATCCTCCTAAGTAAACATTCTCCAAAGGCTTCACAAGGAAACAGATTTACCCTAGTATTGTGCTATTGATGGCATCCAGCATGCCTCCTATGAACAAGAGAAAGTTCTTATAATTTCTCATTCAAATATCATTTTTTCTTGTGGCAATTTTTTAAAAAACAGTATGATTCTCTCTCTCAGGCAACTGCCAACTGCTCCTGCATTTCCAGGAATTATTTCTAAACAGTGAAGAGTGACTGTACTCAGTATGAACAGAGGCATGGATCAAGTATTCTCAGATGTTCATCATGTGCCTCCCTGGGGGATGTGCTCACTGTCCCCTTTTGTGATATGTGCTTAGACTAGTCACCGAGTGTTACAGATGATAAGATCACTTTCCAGAAAGGATGTTTCCAAGAACACAGCATCTCTACCTGATTTCCCCATGCACTCCCCGGAGAGTGCTCACCCTAATTTCACAGTTACTTGGAAAGGCTCTGCACAAAATGCCCTTTTGTATTTTTGTACTATTTATTGTAAAATTCTCCCTAAAGTTTAACCAAGTCTCTACCCTTAACATGTCTACTCATTAGCTAATTTTCCAACTCAGATCATTTTACTAAGTGTGAGACGTTCTGCTAAACTAAGATGTTAGTTGAGGACCTCACAGAACATGAAATACTCTTTTTTTTTCCCCCGAGACAGGGTTTTTCTGTATTGTTTTGTTGCCTGCCCTGGATCTCGCTCTGTAGACCAGGCACCTCTTGAACTCACAGAGATTCTCCTGGCTCTGCCTTCCAAGTGCTGGAATTAAAGGCGTGCGCCACCACCGCTGGGCATGCATTATTCTTAAAGAGATCACAAGTGTGTTGAGCATAGTTGGCTGTTGGGGACCAGAAGGGATCCAGACTAGACAATCTTACAAGGGAAGGTTTTCTTCAAAAGGAGGAACTTTGCCTGACTGCTGGATATTGTATAGCTAATTCAGGAGCTCACCTCCAGGAAAGACTAGTTCTCCTCTTAGCAGTATTTAGTTGCTCGTAGTTCTTTATCTCGGGGTGGGCACTATGAGGTTTTCCTGTTCCACATAAGCTTGTCTGTTGGTGCTATTATTCATTGCTCATGTCTTATATAGGCAGCCATAATGTTGAGGTAACATGGGTATAGCCTATCAGCTCTGGAATCATACACACAAGCAACATTGAAAGGATTCGGTAAGTTGTTTTTATATATTTATGAATTTATATATGTGTAACAATAATAATCAAATAAAAAGAGGTGAGGCATTGAATTTGAGAGAGTGTTGGGAGAGGGATGTAGGAGGGGTTAAAGAAATGAAAAGGGATGGCCACACTAGAGGAAGCCCATGAACTGTAGACTAGTGGCTGTGGAGCCCCCATGGGACTGGACTAGACCCTCTGGATATGGAAGACGGTTGCTTGACTCGAACTGTTTGAAGGGCACCCAGGCAGGGGCATCGGGATCCGTCCCTCTTATATGGGCAGGCTTTTGGGACTGTGGTGTGATGCTTTGCACAGCCCTGGTGCAGTGGGGAGGGGCTTTGACCTGCTTAGGCTCAGTGTGCCGGGTTCTGCTGACTCCCCATGGGAGACCTTGATTTGGGGGATGTGAGGATATAGGGATGTGGGGTGGCTAGGGAGGGAAGGCTGAAGGGTGGAAGGAGGGAGGAGGGGGGATCTGTGGATGTTATGTAGAGTGAGTAGAAAATTTCTTAATAAAGAAAAATGAAAAAAAGAAATGAAAACGGGGAATAATTACGTAATTATATTTTAACTTGGTACTGAGAGTGAGTAGTAGACAGTGTTTTAGTTTCCTGCTGTTGCTGTGATGAAACACTCCTACTAAAATCAACTTGGGGAAGAAAGGGTTTATGGGCTTACACTTCCAGGTCATGACCAATTACTGAGGAAAGATTAAGGCAGGAACTTGAGGCAGGAATCTGGAGAAATTTCATGAAGAATATGGTTTTCTGTCTCACTCACAGGCTCTTCTGGCTTGCTCAGAGGCTCGTGCTGAGCTAACTTCCTTATCCAGCCCAAGACAACCTGCATAAGGATGGTGCCACTCACAGTGGGCTCCTGCATCAGTTAATAATCAAGACAATCCCCCAAAGCCATGCTTACAGACTAACCTGATAAAGACATTATCCATTTGGTACTCTGATGATCTAGGCTGTCTCGTTGGCAACGCTAACTAGGACAGAATAACCTCTAAAGATCTTTACATACCAATCTCTGCTATCTGGAAATGTTACTGTTTATGCCCAAAAAGAGTTTTAATATATGATTATGTCAAGGATCATGGAATATAAGTCATCATGTTTTATGTGGGTGGGTCCCTACATACACAAATGATCTTATAAAAGATAAATAGAGGACTGAGGACATTGTTCCAAGGTAGAACACTTGCCTAGCATATGCAGAACTCTGGGTTCATTCACCGGCACCACAATGAGGGAGAGAAGCGGGGAGGGGGAGATAAATGGAAAAAGATTTGACTCTGAAAGGGAAAATATACTATAATGAAAGTAGATTTAAGTTGTATACTTTGTAGATAGAGAAACAGGCCATAACCCAAAGGATATTAGAGGCCATTGGAAACGGAAAAAAGCCAAGGAAATGTATTTTCTCCTTTAGTGTGTTTAAGACAGTGGTTTTCAACCTTCCTGATGCCTAATGTTTTAATACAGTTCCACATGCTGGGGTAATCCCCAACAATAAAGTTATTTCTTTGCTACTCCATAAATGTAGTTTTGCTACTGTTATGAATTATAATCTAAATATCTAATAAACGGAGTATGTGACTCCAGAGGGGTTGTGACCCACAGGTTGAGAATCACTGGTCTAAGAGGAGACAGCCTACTGTTGACATCTTTATTGTGGCCCTATTAAATGTCTGTCCTTCAAAACTTTTAGAGAATAATCTGTGTCAATATAAGCCACTGTTTGTAGACTGTTTTTACCACAGCAACAGGAAACTAATAAATGTATAAAACCCTAAGAATGTAGAATTGTGGATTTGTTTTTTGTTTTTTTTTTACTATGGCACAGTTACAGGAATTGAATTAAAAGTTAATCTTTTCCTCAAAGATTGAGAAAGACATCAAAAATGCCAGTAATCAGAAAAATTATGATTTGTAAATACTACAATGTTTATCTCAAATATAACTTTGATGAAGACAATCTTGGGTTCATATCATCTGTAGCTTGCTAGTTGCTGTGTGACCTGGATACATTACTAAATTTTTCTGAGCTTATAATTTCATTTGAAGAAATGATAATTATTATCCATACTTCCCAGAGTTGTTTTTAGGATCCAGTATGTGAAAGGTGCAGAAGGAAAGGGAGAGAGCCCCGTCTGTTAAGGTCTTAGAACCTAATCCCCACAGAGGACAAGGCCAACAAGGAAACAGAAAAGACCTTCATGGTTATTGGTTTTAAATGAAGCCCAGACAATGGAGCTACACAAAGACAAGGTCACCTGGAAGAGAAAGGTAATGACACCTGGTAACAATCAGAACGTGGTGGAGAGAATGCACCCCACCAGAGATGGCATCCTTCATGAAGGAAGTAAATCTCCCTGAGAAGTTGGGGAGGCCACAAGGACAAGCAAGAAATTTTCTTCTAGACGTTTGTTCTAGAATGTAGCTGAATGGCTCAGAGTGAGGTTGGGACTATGATATTTCATTTCCCTAGAGTCCACAGCAGGGACATTGTGTGAGACAGGGCTGAGTGTGGTGGAGGCATGGTCCTAGCTTTAATTCCAGAAGGGCCAGGGCAGGAAATAGCTAGAAACTGTGTTCAGACCCCAAGAAGGAACTCACTGGAAATGCCTCTGAGAAGCACCCTGATTTCTGCCTTCACCCCTGAACTTCCCAACCATAAGATTTGCTGGGAACCTGAGATATCCCAGACTTCCAGATATCCCAGACTTCCAGCATGATAAGCACTAGAACTTCCTAAAGAGGAAAGAAGGAAATGTTGGAAGACAGAAGTCAGGGAGTCACGTATAGACTCTTAGGTTCAAATCTCCTCCTTTCTATGACTCAAACTGGAGAATTTTCCAACATTAGAATAAGCTGTTCAAGAAACCTTCATGTTACATGTCCCTTCTCTGGAAGCCTTGGAATTCTCAGTCACTGTTTCCCATTTCCTAATCCTAGGATGAGCAGGCATTTCCAAGAGAAGTTTCTTAAAGACCAGAAAACTACCTCTCACACACTTGCACATAGAGAAGATGAGATAAGGGAGGGAAGCTCTCTGACTCAGCTGCAGCTAAACAGCTGGGTAGCCTGTACTTCCAACATTATCATACATCTGGTTTCTTGAAAAAGAAAAGGACATTTCCTCCTTGCACCGATGTTGGAGATTTCTTCCTGTTCTCCAGCTGTATAAAGGGAGTGAGTGGCCATCCTTTACCTCAAGCTACTGTCTGTCATCCAACATGACTCCAGCGACAAAAATCAGCATACTGCTTATCGTGATCATATCTCTTCTCTGCGCTGTAGAGGGTAAGTTGTAGGTCACAGTGTTTGTAGGTGGGTGATATTGGTGACTACCTTTCTCCTTCAGTAGTGTACACAGTCCCTCAAGCACCATGAATGCTAGTCAGTAAGGGTGATGCTTCTAGTTGGGTAACAACTGTACTTATCCATGGTTCATGACTAAGCAAGTATTGTTTTCAGCAATGGGCTTTAGCATTAGGGTATGGAGAGTAACCAACTTGGTAATAGTCTATAACGTTGGTGGAGGGGGTTCCATGGGATACCTTTGTCTAAAGACTTAACAAGATGTTACCCATTTCTTGCAATGGAGGTTGTACTTGGTGGCATAAGACGTATAGTTGTGTCATCGTCTCTCCCACCATACAACTCCGTATATATTTCTTTCATGTATGTATATATTTTAGGAAGCTTCTTCAGTAGTAGGTTTCCATATAGTTTTTCCAAAGGTCTTTAGTGATACCTTTCTCTCCCTATATTTTCTCCTTTACTCCTCACTTTCATCCTCCTCCCCATTTAGTCCTAGTCTGGTTTAGCCTTTATCTCTCTATAACATTATATTCTATTTCCCTTTGCTTGGGAGATCCTCTCCTCCCCTCCGTTCCTTATTTGGTACCTAACTACAAAGGTCATTTTGATTGTAGCTCCCATATCAAAACCTTAATAGGTAACATCAACATATAAGAGAAAACGTGCAATATTTGCCCTTTGGAGTCTGGGTTACCTCACTCAGGATGATTGTTTCTTGCTCCATCCATTCACCAGCAAATTTTGTAATTTCATTTTTCTTAACAGCGTAATAACTATTCCATCATGTAAACGTACCACATTTTCATTATTCATTCATCAGTTGATGGACATCTAGGCTGTTTCCAATTTCTGTCTATTATGAATACAGCAGCAATGAGCATGCATGAACAAAATCTCTGTAGTAACATGTAGAAGACCTTTGGGTGTGTGCCAAAGAGTAGTATAGTTGGATTGACTCTCGACTTCACTGGGAAACTTCACGTTAACTGCAATACTGGCTGCACTAGTTTGCTCTCCTGCCAACAATGCATAAGTCATCCGCTTTCCTGTATCCTCATCAGCATGTGCTAACCATTTGTTTATTGAGCTTTGCCATTTTCACTAGTGTAAAATGAAGTCTCAAAGTTATTTTAATTTATATTTCCCTGATGGCTAGGCTGTTAAACATTTCTTTAAGTTTTAGCAGTCATTTGTGTTTCTGTTTAAGAGAACTCTCTGCTTAGTTCTATACCCCATTTTTCAACTAGGTTATCTGTTTTCTTGATGTTCAGTTTTTTCAGTTCTTTATGTAATCTAGATGTTAACCATCTATCAGATGTATAATTGGTAAAGAAAAGGTCTTTACCCATTCTTCAGGCTGCAGCTGTGCTTGAATGATGGTGTCCTTTGATATGCAGAAACTTTTCAATTCAGTGAGGTCTCATTTATTATTTGCTGTTCATAGTGTCTGTGGTATTGAATTTCCTGTTCAGAAAGTCTCTTCCTGTGCCAATTTGAGTTTGGTTCTCCCTCACACATTCTCTCTCTCTCTCTCTCTCTCTCCCCCTACCTCCGTCCCTCCTACTCTCTGTTTTTCAAGACAAGTTTCCTCTGTGTAACGACCCTGACTGTCCTGATATTCACTTTGTAGACCAGCCTGGCCTCTAACTCACGGAGATCTGCCTGCCTCTGTCTCTCAAGTGCTGAGATTAAAGGCGTGCGCCACCACCACCTGTCACTTCCTCTTTTATCAGATTCAGGTTATCTGGTTTTACGTTGCTTATGTTGAGGTCCTTGATCCATCTGCAGTTCAGTTTTCTGCAGGGTGATAGATATGGATCTATTTTCAGCCATCTACTTTGACCAGCACCATTTGTTGAAGATTCTTTTTTTCCATTGTGTATTTTTCACTTCTTTGTCAAAAATAAGTCGTCCATAGGTGTGTGGAGTTATTTCAGGATCTTCAGATTCCATTGGCTAATATGTTTGCTTTTATGCTAATATCATGTCATATTTTTGTTAGCACTCTGTCGTACAACATGAAATCTGGGATGATGATGATGTCTACAGCAGTTCTTTTATTTTTCGGGGTATTTTTGCTATGCTGAGATTTTGTGTTTCTATATAAAGATAAGGATTGTATTTTCAATTTCTGTAAAAAAAATGTGCATGATTTAATGTCAATTGCTTTTGGTAAGATGGACATTTTACCTATGCTAATCCACTGATCCACAAGCATGAAGATCTTTCCATCTTCTGGTGTCTCCTTCAATTTCTTTCTTCAGTGCTTTAAAGTTTTTCATTATGCAACTCTTGCACTTGCTTGGTCAGATTTATCCTAAGGTATTTTTGAGGCTGTTGTGGAAGTACAGTTTCTATAATTTGTTTCTCATTATGTTTGTCATTTGTTTATGGAAAGATTACTGATTTTTGTGCACTGATTTTGTATATGGCTACTTCTGTGAATGTGTTTATTAGCTGTCCTGGTGGAGTCTTTTAGGGTCTTTAATGTGTAAAATCACATCAACTTTAAATAAGGACACTTTGATCTCTTTCAGTGTCTTGTTGCTCTAGTTAAGACTTCAAGTACTGTATTGAATAGGTGTGGAGAGAGTGGGCAACCTTGTCTTATCCTGATTTTAGTGGAAATGCTTCGAGTTTATCTCCATTTAGGGTATTGGTTTGGGGCTTGATGTGAGTTTCCTTTACTATGTTGTATCCCTGGTCTCTCTAGGACATTTATCATGAAGGGATATTATTTTTGTCAAAGGCCTTTTCTGTATCTTCTGAGATAATCGTGTTGATTTTGTCTTACAGTCTGTTTATATAGTACGTTATGCTCATTAGTTACATATGCTGAGCGATCCCTTAATCTCTGGGAAGAAGCTAACTTGATAGTGGTAGATAATCATTTTGATGTGTTCTTGAGCTTGATAGTGGTGGATAATCATTTTGATGTGTTCCTGAACTTGGTTTGAAAGCCTTTTATTGATAAGTTTTGCATCTATCTTCATAAGGAATGTTGGTCTATAAACTTTTAATTTGTTGTTGTTGTTGGGTCTTTATGTGTTTGCAATCAGGGTCTCCATAAAAAGAATTAGGAAATGTTTCTTCAATTTCTATTTTGCACAATAATTTGGAGGGTGTTGGTGTTAGCTCTTCGAAGGTCTGGTAGAAATCTGTGCTGTGTTCATCTGGTTCTGGCCCTTTTTGATTTTGGAGAACTTTAATTTCCACTTCCATTTCACTAGGGATTATGAGTCTATTTAAATGGCTTATTTCATCTTGGTTTTAATTTTGGTAGGTCATGCATATCCAGAAAGTCATCCATTTCTTTTAGGTTTTCCAGTTTGGTGGGAACAGATTTTTTTAAAGTCTGTCCTTCTGATTCTTTGAATTTCCTCAGTGTCTGTTGTTGCAAGATCTCTCCTTTCCACTCTAATTTTATTCATTTAGATTTTCTTTCTCCATCTTTTACTGTTCTGGCTAAGGATTTGTCAGTCTTGTTAATTTTTCTCCAAGAACCAACTCTCCACTTCATTGATTCTTTCTATTGATTGTTTTATTTCTATTTCATTAATTTCAGCCATGAACTTAATTTCTTTACATTGACTGTGTGGTGTTATTTCTTCTTGTTTTCCTAGATCATTTAGGTGTGTCATTAAGTTACTAATATGAAATCACTCTAGTTTTTTTTAATTTATGTAGACACTTAGTGCTGTGAACTTGTTTCTTGGCACTGCCTTCTTTGTGTCTCAGAGGTTTGGGTATATTGTGTTACCATTTTCATTCAATCCTGAAAAGTTTTTTTTATCTCTTTCTTGATTTCTGTCTTGACCTATTTTTCATTCTGTACTTAGTTTTTAAATTTCCACAAGTTTATATACTTTCTATTGTTTTGTTGTTGATGATATCCAGTTTTAATTCAAGGTAGTCAGATAAAAAGCAGGGTGTGGTTTTTGAGTTTGCCTCTATCTGTTGAGAGTTGCTTTGTGTCCTAACATGTGATCAACTTTAAAAAAGTTCCATGAGCTGAGGTGAAGAAATATATTGTTTAGTGTTGGGGTGGGATGTTCTGTAGGTGTCTGTTCAGTCCATTTGAGTTATGACATTACTTAATGCCAGCATTGCTCTCTTATTTTTTATTTTTTTTCTGTCTGGATGGCCAGCCTATTGGCAAGAGTAGATACCCTAGTCACCCAGTACCACTGAGTGAGGTCAATATGTGATATTTAGCTGTAGTAGTGTTTCTTTATGAACTTGGGTGCCCTTGTGTTCAGTGCATAAACATTTAGAATTACGATATCTTCTTAGTGGACTTTTCCTTTAATGAGTGTGCAATATCCTTCCCTGTCTCTTCTGATTAGTTTTGGTTTGAAGTCTGTTTTGCCAGATGTTAAAATAGCTATGCCTGCTTGTTTCTTTGTTCCATTTTCTTGGAGTACACTTTTTCATCCTTTTTCTCCAAGGTGATGTCCATCCTAGATGGTGGGATATATTTCTTGGCTATAGAAGAAAGATGGATCCTTTTTCTACTTCAAACTATTAGGTTCCTTTCTTTTTTTGTCACTACAAGAAGCTGCTCTAATTCTCCCAAAAGAGAAAGTTAAATGTCAGCCCAGCCACAAACCCTTTAATCAACACTGGTGTCCTGCCTGTAAGATATCCTAGGGCAATGGTGGCACAAAGCTTGTGGGAACAATCAACTAATATCTGATTTGACTTAAGGTTCACTTCACGAGGTGGAACTCAGACATGACACTGCTTGGAAGACCAAGAACCTGAGGCTAGATAGCCCAGGGACTTCATAAAACCAAATACTGCCATCCTAAAACAAACAAAAAACATTTAGCAGTGAAATGACTTTAAATGACATTCTGCTAGATCAGTGCCTTGCTTAGTCATCATCTGATAAACTTCCTCCTGAAGCAGATGGGAATAAATACAGAGACCCATATGCAGTCAGATATTATGCAGAGAGTGAGAGACCCTGGAACACTCAGCCCTAAGTCAGATGTTTTCATCAAATCCCTATCCTCAGGGCTCAGATAAATCTGAGAAAGAGATGGCAGAAAGTGTGCAAAAGCCAGAGAAGATGGAGGACACCAAGAACAGAAGGCCCTCTCTACTGGCTGGTTTTGTGTGTCAACTTGACACAAGTTAGAGTCATCAGAGGAGGGAGCCTCAGGTGAGGAAATGCCTTGATGAGATGCAGCTATAAGACATTTTCTCAATTAGTGATCAATGGGGGACAGCATAGCCCATGATAGGTGGTACCATCCGCAGGGTGCTGGTCCTGGGTTCTATAAGAAGATAGGCTGAGCAAAGCCAGAGGAAGCAAACCAGTAAGCAGCATTCTCCATGGCCTCTGCATCAGCTCCTGTCTCCAGGATCCTGCCCTGTCTGAGTTCTTGTCCTGACTTCCTTCAGTGATGAACAGCAATGCTGAAGTGTAAGCCTAATAAACCCTTTCCTCTCCAACTTGCCTTTTGGTCATGGTATTTTGTTGCAGCAAAAGAAACCTTAACTAAGACACCCTCTAAATCAATGTGAGCAAGGCTCATATGGACTCACAGAGACTGAGGTGGCATGCTCAGGGCCTGCACCAGTCTGCACCGGGTCTTTGGCGTATATATTATGGCTCCCAGATAGTTTGTTTATTGGGTTCTTGAGTGTGAGAATGAGTGGGCCTCTGTTTCTTGTTCCTTCTCCTGGCTCCTTTCCTGCTGTTTGTTTGTTTTGTCCAATTTTGATGTGTGAGTTTTGTTATTATATTTTATTTTATTATTATCCCTTAGAAGCCTGTGTGTTCTCTAATAGGAGACAGAATGGGAGTGGATCTGAAGGGAAGGGGGTCATGAGGAAATGAGAAGAGTAAAGGGAGGAGAAACCTCATCAGGATATAGCATATTTAAAAATTTATTTTCAATAAAAGAAAAAAATAAAGTGAAAATTTTCTACATCTTATTTACACAAATAAAAAAGTCAGGATATTAAGAAAAAAGAAAAAAAATTTGTGCTTTTGACCTGGATCTCTACTTTCTCTGTTCCTATTATTTGTAGATTTGGTCCTTTCATGGTATCCCAGATCTTTTGGATTTTTTTTTTTTGTGCCTGTAATAATTTTTTCCTTGACTGAAGTATCCTCTCCTCTATCTTGTCTTCAATGCCTGAGATCCTCTCTTCCATCTCTTGTATTCTGTTGATGAAGGCTGCCTCTGAGCTTTCTGCTTCAGTTTCTAAATTTTTCGTTTCCAGTTTGCCCTCAGTTTGGGTTTTCTTAATTGATTCTGTGTCCACGTTCATGCCTTGAGCTGTTTTCTTCATTTCATTCCACCGTTTGTCATTTGAGAGACTTCAGGAAAGATTTTTAATACTCTCTTTGAGTTTCTTGAATATATCACAATAGTTATTTTGAATTCCTTCTCTTGTGCATCAGGTATATTACATTTCTCCAGGCCTACTATAGTAGGGTGGTTGGTCTCTAGTGGAGACATATTGTCCTGGCTGTTGTGCGTGTGTGTGTGTGTGTGTGTGTGTGTGTGTTTAGGTTGGTGTTTAGTTATCTGGGTTTGGGATGATTGTAATTCTAGGTGCTGATATCTGGTCTTGTGTTTGTTGGGTAGGTGTTCCATTCAATGGTTTCTGTTGCCCTCTGTGGTTCTTTTGAGACTATGGTGGCTGTGTATTGCCTGATTTAAAAAAATGCTCCTGAGATCCTGTCAGCCATGGGCACTGGTGATCCAGGGATGAATGTATTTCTAGGTATTGGGAACTGACCCTAAAGAACAAGTCTGGGCTAAAAGGAGGGGTCATTGAGAGGGTCCACAGGAGGGAAGAAATTGGTTTGCCACCAGGATCTGCATATATACACCCTTGGGAATGGAGGCAGAGAGGACAGAGCATACATAGCAGGTATTCTTCTACAAGCTGGGGATACGACTGGGGGTTGGCATTGGAGAACAGAGGGAGAGTGAAGATCACCTACCTGGACTTTGGGCTGGCAGAGCTGGAGCATTTCCAGAAAATGCCTCCTGGAGTTGGTAGTTGAGACAAAGGGATGGGTGGTGGAGGAAGGCTGTAGGAGAAGATCTGCATCTGAAGAATCTTGAAGGCAAATTCCAATTGGTTTTAGAATGTCCAAATTTAGTATTTGGAATTTCCAGTTTAGTGTTGATTTTTTTTCAATAAAAGAGCATTGAAAAGTGAATTCTATTAAGTTTGTGAGCTTTATTTTCTTTTTATAGTGATTGAGACTTTCATACATGTGTATGCATTTTTATCAAATCATCTCCTTCTGTCTCCTTCATTTTGTTTCCCATTTAACCCCATCAATTTCTCCTCCCAACTGCGTGTGCTGTGTATTTAAGTCCACTGAGTCCACACAACACTGACTATTTGTGCAGAGGTGTAATACCATCTACTGGAGCATGAGTAGCTTCTCGTGGATCCCATGCCTGAAAAAAAGAGAAGTCTCTCCCCTTCCATCAATTGCCAGTAGCTTCTCTTCTAGGAGTGGAACTTCATGACCCCCCTGTCATCCATGCCAGGAAATTGGGCATCTTAATCTTGTACATGTCTTGTGCAGCAGGTAGAGCCTCTGTGAGTTCACGTGTGCAGAGAGCTGCCATGTCTGCCAACTCTGCTTTCCTGCAGATGTCCACTCTCTGCCCTTGTAAGCTTTCTGGCACTTCCCCTGTGATGAACTCTGAGTCTTATAGGGTTAACAGGTGTGATATAGATGTATCACCTAGAGTTGAGCACCCCATAGTCTCTTATTTCCTGCATGTTGACCAGTTTTGTGTCTCTGTACTAACTGCCATTCATTGAAAAAATGCAAGCTTCTCTGAAAAGTGTTAGGAGATGCACTAATTAATTGGTAAAAATATAATAACTTAGGGCGCAGTACATTACCGTGTTCATTTAGCGGGATGATATTGGGCTCTCTATAGGGCCTATAATCTAGCCAGTCAGAGTTTTGGCTAGGATAGTAGTACTAGGAATGAATTCTGCCTTGTGAAGTGGGCTTACATCCAGTCAGAAAATGGCACGTGACTCTCTGCTGGTCTCTGCTCCTAGGATCCCACTTCAGTGGGAGAGTACCTCCCTCTGTTCCTGCCAGGCCCTTCTTTGCTGGTGGGCTTGCTGCAAGGTGAGATCCTGGCAGATGGTCGGGGCCAAGCCTGGTGAGCAGACATCTGATTACCTCAATGTGCTGTGCTTTGGAGAAAGGAGCAGCAGGAGATAGGACCTGACTGTGTTTAGATGTGAATCCTTCATTCCCATACATGTACATTCCCCTGTGCCCTTGCCTCTGATGTGACCACCATAGTCCTTTTCTCTTCCTCCTATTTCCTACTTTCCAGGTCCTGGTTCTTCTGCAAATTACTTGTCTTTTTCTTCTTCATTTCACCTTCTTTATACTGCTATAAAGTTCATTTTCATTATCATTTTCTCTAGCTTAATTGTTCATGGCCCTAAATGTAGGTTGAAAGTTTGGTTGTACAGTTCTTGATAGGATAACAATGAGAGACTGGGAGAATCTGTCCAACTCCATGTAGTTGGCACAGGCAGCCCACATCAGATCGTTGATAGTCATCATTCTAATCTGTCCATTCCCAGGATTTAGAGTGGAGAGACCTTTTTACTGTCCTGAAGGCATTCCTTTCCATAGTCATGCAGGGGTCAGCACAACATACAACCCAGTCTTCCCCTGGTCATTTTTTCTTCTTCTGGGCCACAGTGCTATGCTTGAAACTGACCCCAAATAAACCTCTTACACCTGGTTTTGCCTTTTCAGCTCTGCAATGTGTCGAGTGTTCTCAATTTCTATCTACCAAGAGTTGCAAGTTATCAAAAGAAACCTGTGAAGCAAAATTAGGCCAGAAGTGTTTCCTATCGACAGTCTCTTACGGTACGTGAGGACTTGGAGATTTCAGACTGACTATGCTTGCCCTTGAGAAATACAGCCTTCCTCAGATTCATGGGTAGAGATTGAGAATGTGGAAGAATGTGTTTCTGTATAAAAATAGGGAAGGGCTCGTCTGCTTCGAGTGTTGCTTACCAATAATGATAGTTCAAATAAATAAATCAATTAAGATAAATAATAATTTTTGAACGTTATCCTTTAAAAATTTTTTTTTCATTTTACATACCAACCACAAATTCCCCTCTCATCCCTCCTCCTGCTCCCCCGACCCTTACCTTTTCCTCCTCCAACCCCCACTCCCCTCCTCCAACAGGGTAAATTCTCCCATGGGGGGACAGCTAAACCTGGTACATTCAGTTGAGGCAGGATCAAGTCCCTCCCCACTTCATGAGGGGTGAGCAAGGTGTCAGAACATACAAAGTGGCATCCAAAACGCCAGCTCGTGCCCCAGGGATAGATCCTGATCACACTGCCAGGGGCCACTCAAACAGACTCAGCTATACAACTGTCTCCTGTATGCAGAGGTTCTAGTCTGGTCCCATGTAGGTTCCACAGCTGTTGGTCTAAAGTTCGTGAGTTCCTATGAGCTTAGTTCTGTTGTTTCTGTATATTTCCTCATCGTGATCTTGACCTCACCTTGTTCATATAATCCCTCTTCCCTCTCTTCAGCTAGACTCCCAGAGCTTGGCCTGGTGCTTGGTTGTGGATCTCTGCATCTGCTTCCATCAGTTACTGGATGAAGGCTCTATGATGACAGTTAGGGTATTCACCAATATGATAACCAGGGTAGGCAAGTTCAGGCACCCTCTCCACTATTGCTAGTAGTCTAATCTGGGGTCACCCTTGTGGATTTCTGGGAATTTCCCTAGCACTAGGTTTCTCTTTTACCCCATAATGTCTCCCTCTATCTAGGTATCTCTTTCATTGCTCTCCCACTCAGTCCATCCTCCAGATCGACCATCCCGTTTCCTCATGTACTCATCCCTGATTCCTGCCCTCTATTGCACCCCAGTCCCTACTTTACTCTTGGGGATCTCCTCTGCTTCCCCTCCCAAGGTGAACCGTATATCCCTCTTTAGGTCCTCCTTTCCTAGATTCTCTGGAGCTGTGGGTTATAGTCTGATTATCTTTTGCTTTACATCTAGTATCCACTTATGAGTGAGTATATACCATGTTTGTCTTTCTGAGTCTAGGTCACCTCACCCAGGATGATATTTTCTAGTTCCATCCATTTGGCTGCAAATTTCATGATGTCATTGTTTTTATTACTGCTGAGTAATAATCCATTATGTATATGTACCACACATTTTCTTTATCTATCCTTCAGTTGAAGGGCTTCTAGGTTGCTTCTAGGTTCTGGCTATTATGAATAATGCTGCTTTGAACATAGTTGAGCATGTGTCCTTGTGGTATGATTGAGCACCCCTTGGGTATATGCCCAAGAGTGGTATCATTGGGTTTTAAGGTATATTAATTCCTAATTTTCTGAGAAACCACCATACTGATTTCCAAAGTGGTTATACAAGTTTGCATTCCCACAAACGGTAGAGGCGTGTTCTTGATGATCTTCAGGTATTCGTAGGTGTATATCGTCAGGGATGAAGGGATTTATACACTAAAATTCTACTCAGTACCTTTTGTGAATAGAGTACTCTCTGTGTGAAAAATTAACAGATGAATGATTGACCATCTACCAGGGATCCTGTATCTTCTCATTGATGAAGTTATGATTCATTCCAAATTATTTATGGTTTCCCTTTTGCCTTTCTTCCTCTGCAGGATTTCTTCATTTCACAGTTCAGAAATGTGTTGATCACTGTCCCAATGCTACTCTCCACAGCAGTAAATTCAAATATGCATGCTGCGATTCGCATTCTTTGTGTAACAAGCTATAAGGCTTGGTCCTTTCTTGGCCTGTTCTACTTAGGTAAGCCCTTATCCCTTCCCTGGACTCTTATAGCCTCACAACACTGGACCATCAATGTCCAGCACTGCCAAGACCCTGACACCTGTTTTTACTTAGCATCAGGTGTTGATATTTTGACAGCTGAATTGCCTCTCTCCATTTCTAGGGTTCTGATTTCCTTCCTTTTCCTTCTCAATCCTTTCAGCATTGACTGACATACAGCACACTCTCCCTGCTCCTCTCTTGATTGTTACCTTCTTACAACATGTGTCCTAACTGATAAATGCTGTGATTAGAGGTTGGTTTCCCTGTGACTGTGACAGCCCTGACACCTACCTTTAATGACTCTTCACTTCAGTGATGCCTTTTCTGCCACACTGGCCTGTGGTATTGTGTTTCCCAAAATATTGTGCACCCTAATAAACTTATCTGGGGTCAGAGACAGAACAGCCACAATATTAAACATAGAAGTTAGGTAGTGGTAGCACACGCCTTTAATCCTAGCATTCCAGAAGCAGAAATCCATGTGTTCAAGGATACAGCCAAGCATGGTGACTCACGCCTTTAATCCCAGAAAGCAAGCCTTTAATTCCAGGGAGTGATGGTAGAAAGTGGAAAGGTATATAAGGCATGAGGA
Organism: Peromyscus aztecus; assembly: GCA_902168405.1. Taxonomy (NCBI): domain Eukaryota; kingdom Metazoa; phylum Chordata; class Mammalia; order Rodentia; family Cricetidae; genus Peromyscus; species Peromyscus aztecus. The sequence goes on along the minus strand of CABHPQ010000764.1, from coordinate 14,995 downwards.
CCAGAAATTAGAAGCATTTGGCTGGTTAAGCTTTTAGTTGGTTAAGCTTTCAGGCTACCAGCACAGTTCAGAGAGCCATTCGGATATGAGGACACAGAGGCTTCCTGTCTGAGGAAACAAGATCAGCTGAGAAGTTGGTCAGGTGAGGTTAGCTGTGACTTGTTCTGTCTCTCTGACCTTCCAGTGTTCACCCCAATTTCTGGCCTCAGGTTTGATTTTATTAATAAGGACTTTTAAGATGCATGCTACACTGGCCAGCAAACAAGACCTCCAGCATCTTACTCCATTCTTCAGAGAACATAGGGCATATATTATGAAGTTTCTCACTGCTGTGACCTGAGTAAAACAATGAAAGAAGGAAGGATTCATTTTATCTCTTGATTTCAGAGGTTTCCTCCATCATGGTGGGAGGATGCAGTAGAACAGATCCTTTAAACTAATGCCTGTGGTAAGCATAGCTGAGTAAAATAGGAAGAAATCAAGAAAAGATACAGCACCCAAAGAAACATCCCTAGTTACCTACTTCCTCCAACCAGACTCCTCAAGAAAAGTTCTCCCATGTTTTAACATTCTGTAAAATGTTAAAATGCATTATTAGATCAGAGACCTCACATGCTAATCATCTCAGGAAATGTCCTCACAGACACACTCAGAGGTGTGCTTGTGGAATCCCTCAGACATCCTCAGTGCCATCGAGTGACAAGGGTGAGACATCCTGGTGAAGGAGCTCCTGCAGCACAGTGTCCCTCTCCACTGTCTGGTCACTCACACATGTGCTTCATTGTCCTTCTGGAAAGCTCTGCTCCTTAGCTTTACTTTAGTACATTCCATAGTTTTTGAAGTTCGGGTTGTTTGGGATATTCATTTCTAATTTCCATAAATTTTATGCTCAACCTAGAAAATGTAGGCCTTGCTGTCTAGAGGAAACACTACTAGTGATCCCATCCTCAAGACAGAGCTTCTTACACTGTCAGTGGACATTTCAAAGCTTTAGAAAGAGGAATAGGTCATGACATGTGATTGTGTGTATTAAAACATAATTATTGATTACAAATATTGAAAAATCATTTTTTTTATTTTCAGAGATGTTCATTGCATCACCATTCTGGAGCATGCCATCAAGCCTCCTCCTACTGAATCATAATTCCAGCCCCATACCTTGCTTTCTACTTAATATACATTAGATGGTGTCCTGTTGTATATAGGCACTTCTATTTTACATTGGGTGCTCTCCAGTGCATTGTATGCCTTATGGAATTGATTTCACTGTCCAATATGCTTTCTTAGAGTTCATTCAATTAAATTTGTTTTAACATTTGATTGTTTGTAGCCATGCATATTCAACTGTCCATGTGTTGAGGTCAAAAGTGAAATTGCAATAGCCAATGCTCCTCTTCCCCCATGTTCATTCTGATAAATTGACATTAGGTGGAAAGACTTAGAAGGCAGCACACTTACACAGAGCCCTTCATTTATAAAATGATAATTAGGAGGCCAATGGAACAGTTCACTGGGGAAAGGTACTTGCTACCAGTTCTGATAGCCTGAGTTCAATCCCCAGGTCCCACGTGATGGAAGAGGAAACCTGACTTCTGCAAGTTCACCTCTGATTTCCACAATCTCAAAGTAGCAATTCTGTGCTCACTCCCCACATGCACACACACTCACTCACTATGATAAAAATACAATGAAAGTAGGTAATCACAGTATCATTTACACACAGTAAAACTGATACACTTTTAGCCACGCCACCTTGTACAACAGCGTGTATAAGCCTGATGCCATCACCCTTAGATTTAGCACATCTGCATCATCATCAGAAGTCCCTTTGTTCCTTTGCCATAATGGACTCACACTTTCACCATCAGGTCCTTAAAACCAACACCTTTTCTGACACTCAATCCCACCACAAGGGCACTTGCTCAACCAGGTTCATTGCACCTCTGTTCATAACAGCCAGAACCTGGACATAACCTAGATGTCCATCAATTGAAGAATGGATAAAGAAAATGTAGTACTTTTACACAATAGAGTAGTACTCAGCTGTTCAAAACAATGACATGAAATTTGCAGACAAATGGATAGAACTAGGCAAACTCATCCTAAGTGAGGTAACCCAGAGGTATGTACTCACTCATAAGTGGATACTAGATGTAAAGTAAAAGATAACCATGCTATAATCCACAGACCCTGAAAGGCTAAGTAACAATGAGGGCTCAAGTGAGGACACAGAGATCTCCCTGGGAAGGGGAAACAATAGATTTTGGAGATAGACTGGGGACACATGAGGATGGGAACAGGAGGGATCAGGTGGGGCTGGGAAGAATGAAAGGAGAGAGTACGGGGAGAGATAACTGGAACTGGGTCAGGGATACTACCTTTTCCATTTGGGTAAATTCTTGGATTCACACAGCAGATGCCCCCTTCTTGCTTTTGTGACTTTCTTTTCTTGCTTATCTTTTAATTTTTTCCTCTCATTTCATTTCTAGTATAATATTTATTTTCTCTTTATATATTTTTAATTTTTAAAAATTAAAATGTAGTTATATTATTTTCCCCTTTTCTTTCCTCCATCCAACTCCAATCACGTATCCCCACCTGCATTCCCTCTTGGAATCATGGGCTTATTTTTCTTTGTTATTGTTACTCACATATAAAGGTACATAAATATATAAACACAACCTGTTTAGTGTTATTTGTATGAATATGATTTCAGGACTGACCAATTGGTATCAAATAACCAATTGGGGTCTAGTCCCTTAAAAAGAGAAAACCATTTCTCTGACTCTCAGCATTTCTTTAAGGCCTATAATTCTTCATCTGTTGACTGGGGCCCCAGGAAATCTCCCCTTACATGTTAGCATGTCCACTGGTTGTTAGACTTGTTTAATCTTGTTTAGGCAGCCCTATTGTAGAGGTATCATGGGTGAGGCTTCTCATCTCTATGAGACATAGATTTCCTGATCATCTGGCTCTTGCATTCTTCCCACAATCTCTTCCAAAATGCTCACTGAGCTTTAAGTGCAGGCACTGTGTTGTAGAATTTCAGCTTGACTGGGCACACACAGCCACTCATTCTCTGCATTTTGACCAGATTCAGTTTTCTGTAAAGCTCTGTTGCAAAGAGAAAGTTCTTTGATGAGCATTAACAGCTATACTTATCTGTGAATATGAGGATAAATATTTACAATAAGTTTAGGAATTATTCTGGCTGAGTAAACTAGCCCTGGGTAATTCCCTAGGTTTCCAGTAGTAGGCATGATTTCCCTCTTGTTAAGCATACCTGAAGTTCAATTAGAGAGTTGTTTGTCACTACCAAGATAGAGTGCCATTATTGTACCTTTAAGTTTAACATTCTTTTGTGGTTCATAAACATTAAAGCTACATAGGAATATCACAGTTCCTGGTACTATGAAAGCCACTCCTAAAAAACAAAAAAGGCTTTTAAGTCAGATCTAACTTGATTCCTCTATTTCCTGTGTCTAAGGCAAATGGTGTCATAAGTAATAGGGACACACCTTTACCTCTGGGAGGCAATTAAGTGCAACAGCAATAGCTTATATTGTTTTAGAAGTCTCTTGAACTCCCCTGACCAACAACTAGTAATAAGTGTTTCTCACGCCTGTTATTTGGTGGGTTTTTTTTTTAATCACATAGCCTATTATAGCTCGCTCCTTCATTGGGTTGCTTTTACTGTGCTTCAGAGGTGTGGCTATATTATGTTTTCAATTTCGTTTATTTCAAAGAAGTTTTAAAATTTCTGTATTGATTGCTTCTTCATCCTATTCATCATTCAGTAATGACTTGTTTAATCTCCATGGGTTGAGTTTATGTTCGTACTAGAGGTTTGTTTGTCCTCACTTTTACTTCTTATTACATTATGGTCGGAAAGGGTACAAGAGGATATTTCAGTCTTTCAAAGAATTTGTTAAGATTTGGTTGGTGCACCAGGATGTGGTCTATTTTTGAAAAGCTTCTATGGGCTGCTGAGTAGAATGTTTATTTTTGATGTTTGGGTGAAATAGTCTGTAAATATCTAAGTCTATCTAAGGTATTATGTCATTTAATTCTGCTGTTTCTCTGTTTACCTTTTGTGCAAATGGCCTGTCTATTGAAGAAAATAGGGTCCTGAAACCACCAGCTGTCTTAGTTATGGTTTTCATTGCTCTGATAAAATACCAAGACCATAAGAGACATTAAGACGAAAGAGCTTGCTTCATTTCCACTTCCACGTTGCAGTCCATCATGAAAGGAAGTCAGGACCAAGAGGCAGGAATGATGTACATTCCATGGAGTAACATCACTTACTGGCTTCTTCCTCATAGATTGCTCAACCTGCTTCATTATAGCACCCAGGACCACCAGCCCATGGGGCACACCACACAGTGGGACAAACCCTTCCATATCTATCACTCATTAAGAAAATGCCCTTCTGACTTGCCTACAGCCAGACCTGATGGACACATTTTTCTCTGCTGTGGTACTCTCCTTCCAGATGACTAATTTGTGCCAAACTGACACAAAACTAGCCAGCATAACTACTATTAAAGTTGAAGTTAATCTGTGCTTTAACTCTAGTAGCACACTTTTCATGAAGCTGAGTGCACCAGAGTTTGGTGCATGTATGTTTAAAATTGTAATGTCTTCCCAGTTAATTGTTCCCATGGTTAGAATGAAATGACCTTAATATTTTCTCATTAGTTTTAGTTTGCACTCTATTTTTCTAGAAGGTGAATCTCTGTGGGCTCCAGGCCAGTCTAGTTGACATATAGAGTTCCAGGACAGACAGGGCTACCTAGAGAGACTCTGTTTCAAAAAAAAAAAAGGTTATTAAATACTGTTGATGCTGTCAGAACGGCTAGTTCTATGTTGAGCTTCCGGTGAGTCTTCATTTTTAACATCTTTAATGCTTTCTATGCATGATCTAAACTTTGGGAGCAGGCTACTAGACAGGCTATTAGACTTATGCATAATATCCTTGAGCACAGAAACTCAGCTAAGTAGCCCTTTTGCAGGCAATTGACCTGGCTGTTTGGACTTTGCAGCCACTACAGACTACCACTACAGCCACAACTGAGGATATGCTCCAGTTTTCTGAATGTCCTTACAAAGCAGAGTGGACTTTAGAAATCCTTTCTTACCCAGTCAGATGGGAAGCACCTCCCTAGGTGTGCCTGAAGAAGCCTTGTGTTTGATGTTGAGGGCTGGGCTATGAATGGTACCAGCACGGTCCTTTCTTTAGATGAGGGATGTGCATACACCTTTGCTATACTATCCTCTGACTAGACAAGCAAGTTGCTCTGTTCATTTTTCCAGTCATCCTGGATACCCCCCCATGCTGCCCCCTGGTGTGACAACTCAGGCTTGGTAAAAGTCTTCTTCCAAATGTTTTTCCTTGTCTAGTTTTAACCTCTAGCATTAGCAGAGCAGGTTGAGCTGTTAGCATGGAGAGAGGAAGAGAAACAAGGGGCCACTGTGGGTTACTGATGGTAAGATTACCTGGTTGGCTGTATATACCATTAACACCAAGGAAGGAATGACGCAGAGAGGAATAAGGAAATAAATAAGTCGCAGATGAGTGATTTGGTACATTGCCTATGTGGGAGGGGCTTACTTTGAAGTCTGCTTCTAGTCTCTCTTGTACCCACTCTCCATTGTCCCTGCCTGGGTGCACTGTAAATTGACTAGGGGCCGTCTAGTCTTTTCTGTGAGTGGTCTCTGATCACCAGCTGTCTGCACTAACACAGCCTGCTGCAAGAATCTGCCCAGGGGAAATCTATTGAAGCTGTGTCTGTTTCTTCTCTGTTTTGAAAATGGCAAGTATTGCCTGCAGGTTGCTCCCTTATCTACGGAAGGAAGACAAGTAAATCAGCTCTTATTTCACTCTGTTTTGTCTCTGGCATTAGAACATTCTATTGTTGAGAGCATATCTGTAGCCAAAACATTGGTGCAGCCAAGCTATCCAGCGGTCAGATGACCTCTGTCTGCTCTTTGGGAAGGGACAGTAATGGTACACTCCTCCTCTCATGAGTCTTTATCTTTTCAGCTTTCGCTCTAAGGTGTGTACTGTGTCATTCTTACAAAAATCAGGAACATGTTCATGGGAAGCAGATGTGCACTACACAACCTGGTGAAACTCATATGATCCATAGAACCTGGTATGCACTTGAGTGTAAGTATATGCTATATAATCTGTAGAATTTCTGTTTCTCCTTCAGGAGTCAAACCACCATCTCTAAGATATTGTACCTGAGGGAAAAGTCAACTGATATCCAGGTGTGATATAAGGAACCTTGTGCTGGGGTCAACAATTGGAGAATGCTAAAGCTAAAACATATCTTGAATGAATCAGGCGTTTGTCCATCATTGTATTGATATATTCATCAATCCTAAGACAACAAACATCCCTGCTATTTAGAATCTGTCTTAATTACTTTTTATTACCATGAGAAAACACCATCATCAAGGAAACTTATTTTTTAAAGCATTAAATTTTGAGTGGGATCACAGCTCCAGAGGGGTAAAAGTCCATGACCATCATTGCCGGGAGCATGGCAGCATCACAGGCAGGCATGGCAGTCTAGTAGTAGTTGAGAACTTAAATCTTGAGGTATATTTATGAGATGTGTGGAGAGAGAGAGAGAGAGAGAGAGAGAGAGAGAGAGAGAGAGAGAGAGAGAGAGAGAGAGAGAGAGAAAGAAAGAAAGAAAGAAAGAAAGAAAGAAAGAAAGAAAGAAAGAAAGAAAGAAAGAAAGAAAGAAAGAAAGAAAGAAAGAAAAAGAATTG
>CABHPQ010000763.1:13739-50416 GCA_902168405.1 Peromyscus aztecus | reverse complement strand
CACACACACACACACACACACACACACACACACACACACACACTCATCTCCACCATGTCAGGATCTCCCCTAGGGTGCTGATGCATGGCAAGGCTTCAGCAGGTCAGAGAAACTGAGGAGGAGATGCAGATTAGGCAAACTACTGGACAAACAGACACACAAGGACATTCTGAGGCCAAAGCTTAGTTCTTCATTTTCTTCTTCTTTCTGTTGCTCGTTCTACTCTCTTCTTTTCTGTTCTGCTCTTCCACCCTGATGTTTCCCTTCTGTCTCTCTTGGTGTCTTCCTTCTAGCTAACTTTGTTTTTTTCCCTTACAGCTTATATACCCCAGCAAAATCTTTCAAGCAGTGTAAAAATTGTAATGTGGGTACATTCTACTTTTTAAGTGAATGAGTACAATGAATACAAGTTAAAAAAAAAAAACAGCGTGTTTTTCATATCCCCTTTACATGTTAAAATATTTTACATATTACAGGTAAAAAACAAGTTCTCCCAAGAACCCGCGTACATTCATACCTGAGCAACTCGTTATAGATGAACAGAGTGTGAGCAAGCAAGGTATTCTTCTCAGCCTGTTCTTTTGCTGGCAGGCTGCATTTTGTGGTTACAAAGAAAGGACCAATTATTTTATTATTTATCTCAAAATGTAATCTTATAAGAAATCTTCAAAGAATCACAAATCTAAGCTTTTATATATGAAAAACAGTCAGTCGACTCTACTTTAAATCCTCAGGGCGCATACCCACTCATCACCAGTTTTTATATCAGGAAGCTGAAGGCAGAAATGGGCATGAGGAATTAGTCATCACCTTCAATCACCAACCCATCCTAGCAAGATAGTTACGGGAAGCCAGCAATAGCCAGGCTGCCATTGTCTTGTTCCTTGACCTCAATGAATCCCTTGTTCAACTATTAAAAGTGTGTCTTTATAAACTTTAAATTGTTCCCCAATATTCTCTACCTCAAAGTCATTAACAAAAAAAACCTAAACCTAACCTTGCTAACAAGTCTACATGTCTAAATTCTTTCTAAGGGCGGTGGTCGAATCATTAATCTGCTCCAGCAGCAATGTTTTGGAAAAAGTCGATCACTATCATTGTAAGTTCCAGTAACACTGCCCAGTGATGGGCTAGAAACCCCTGAGAGTTTTCATACAACCCATAGATCATGAGGGTTGTGGTGGCCACAAAGGTAACAATCAGAGCTGTGCTCAACAACAGCATGAGGTCCTCAGGACAGCTAGTCCTCGGGCCTCTACCTCTCCAAGGCTCACTTAGGCTTGGCTTTGCCAACCACCCAGCAGTGTTCCATGAATTTCAATGGCTCCTGTTGGTCCCCTCACTTGGCCCCCAACATTAATCTTTGCATATTTTCTTCCTTAACTGCTTAAAATAAATAATATTCCTTCCAATACAATTGTATAGATAATGCATTACATTGTATCACAGATACAATATAGCATGAGGAAAAGATTTGTAAAATGTAAACACTTTACATCGTGACTTTTCTTATAATTACTTCTATGACCATCTCCACCAAATCCCACAGGTTTTTAAATTTTTGTTGATTATTAGTGGAGTGAGGGGACATACCACAGGGCACACGCGGAGGTCAGAGGAGACCCTGTGGAGTCGGTTTTCTTCTTCTCTGGATTCTGGTAAAGGTGTTTTGCACTCTGTCTTACTTCCTTTTCCTGTGCTAAAACACCCTGAGAAAATCAGCTTACGGGAGAGAGGTTTTATTTTAACTCATGGTTCAACATTCCTCACGGTGAGAAAGCCAAGACGGCAAAGGCCTGAAGCAGCACGGCACATCATGTCTGCAGTCAGAAGAGAGTAACGACAGCATGTACTACTGTGCTCGGCACGTGCCAGGTGTGTGCCTCTGTGCTTACGTTCACACATGTGAAGTGCCCACGGAGCCCAGGTGATGGCGTCAGAGCCCCCGGAGCCGGAGCTGCAGGCAGTTATCAGTCACCTAATAGGTATTAGAAATGGAACCTGTGTCTTTCCAAGAGCAGGTACTTCTAACCACCGAGCAATCTCTTCCGAATCCTGGGATATTTAACCTTAAAGTTCAAATCAGAAGATGTTCTCTATAGACTTTTGCTTTCCAATTTCTTTCCTGAAAACCTAAGCTTTGCTGCAGATCAGTGTGGATGTCAGTCCCTTGCTTACTTTACTAAAGGCACCGACCTAAGAGATGGAGAAAAAGAGCAGGAGGTAAAGCGCTTGCCCTGCAGGGAGGGCTGGAGTGCAAATCCTCAGAATCCATATTTAAAACTAAACAAAACTGTGTGTGAGGTCACACACTACAATCTTGGTGTTGAGGAGGTGGAGTCTGGGGGACACCTGAGGTTTGCTGGCCAGCCAGCCAAGCCTACATGGCCTGCTCCTAGCCAGTGAGAGAGCTTGTCTCAAAAGTGAAGGGTAGACAGTGCCTAAAGTTGCCACTTGAGGTCGATATCTGGCTTTCACATCTGGACTCCATCCACCCACATACATGTGTGCAACTAAACACACAATGAACACCTAAGTATACACACAAATATTAAAATTATGTATTAACTCTAAGCATTAATAATAGTCACTTAATATCAAAACAGGCATTTTCACACATTGTTGGTAGGCATGTGCCATATGTACCAGTTTGTGTTTAGACAACATGGTGTTAATACAGGTATCCAGTTTGAGTCTTTGAAAATATGGCTGATACCCAACATCTGGGGGGCTATGAGTCAGCATCAAGAGGCTGACACCAGATGTCTGGAGACCCCAAAAAGCAAACTGTTATATAATCCATTATCTAACTATTTTGAGCAGAGTGCCACTTTTGTGTGATGAATATGTATAACTGTATAAATATGGCCTTGAAATCAGAGGCCTGGGCCTTTGCTTTCACCAGCACGCATGAATGTGTCTGTCTGTAGGCCTGAGTGCCCTATCCCATGCATCTTGTGTGCTGGTTGATCACCATGTCTATGCCCTCCTGTGCCCATGTGTGCCAACTGACATTGGCCTACTTAGCACTCTGTGGGGTGACATTCGCTCAGAGTGAATCAAAAATGTCTAATTTGTCTCCAACCCTTCTAATTCTCCTCAACCTCCCAGCCTCCCTTTACCTGCTTCCTCTCCTGGAATGGAAACATGGACCCCACAGCTTGCAAACTACTATAATGTTCTCAAGATTGTAGGTGTATGAGTCTTTAATGTACACTCTTCAGGGATGTCTGATAGAGCTTCTAGTGTACCCTACCCTTCTGGGTTACACAGATAAGAGTGCCAAGTGGAATCCTCTCAACATAGCTGCAAAGGAGCCCTGGACAGGAAGCCAAGACTGGACCATGACACAGGCCTCAGTGAAGCCCCATCAGGTGAATACGCATGGAGCTAGCGAAGTCGGCAGGGAGCTGGGCACTACAGCTGAGGCTGGTCTAAGAGGTGAATCTTGTGCTGCCAAAGCAGAGTAGAAGAGGTGTTCAATGCATGATGCATGTCACACGGAGCAGAGTCAATAAACATTAATTAGTTCAGTGAGAAGACCTGTTTCCGCCTCACTTTTCTGTCCTGGTTGATCAACCCCTACATTTCAGAAGTTACCCCTGTCAAAGGATGAGCTCACCATGATGACAGAGCTCCCCTCCACCTTGGCCAACCCAGCCCCACCCCCAGTCGTGACTCACAGCATGGTGGCTCTTTGCATCCTTGGGCAGTTTCTACTTGCCTCTGCATCGATTAAACCTTGATCTCATTTATTATCTCAGGAAATGGTCTCAAGGTCACAGGGCTGGAAATTTAATTATGGTAGCAGTATATTAAGTGGCACATTTAAAGATGCTGAATGGTAGTAATTAATTTTTTGGATGGTGGTCTCGGAGGAACAGGTTTTCTGCACGCTGGGTGTTTGGCATCCATCATGGCCATTGAGCTTGGCAGCTGTCTTTTAGCTTTAAACTGCCTCGTTATTCATCTTTTATGACTAGCTTTTAAAAACACTAGGCGCTGGTATCCTCTTTTATTGTAATATATGTGTGTGGTAGGAACGGAGCCATACTTCACCTTTGCTATAAAACATGAACCAAAGGTGCCAGCCACTACCTGAGCTGGCCTCTAAATTGAGACAACAATTACCCTTCACTGACATCTAGTGTCAAAGAATGAGATATAGCCAGAGCACAGAATCCATTGGCCTGGAAAAACCTATGCTTCTCCAATGATAAAAACCTGTCTCCAGCCCACGAGGCTCCAGCTCCAGCTTCAAGGAAGGAAAGAAGGAGGCAGAGGGATTAACTGGACACTGACTATTGACTTTGCTGGGTCTCTAGGTTATCTGGAGGGGGAAGGGAGACATCTGTCTGCCAAGGCCTCTTGCAGCTTGTGATATTTAATGAAGGAACAGTCATTAAATGTGTTTGATTCAAATATTAGACTTGATGAGCCTGGGTGCCATTTAATAGAGAGGTGGGAAAATATGAATTAAATTAGAGAGATTCATTAAAGAAATTGGCCTGGGGCCCAAGAAGAGCAGATTATCATTCTGGGCTGTCAGAAGTCGGGGCTCATCCGGGAAGACTCTGGTTTAGTTTGAGTTTCATTTCCCATATACTAACTATCGTGAGATAAGTTTAGACACTGATAGGCCTTGGTTTGTGGGGCAAAGAATGGGTAGAAAAATCTTTTTTTTTTTTAGATAATTTGTTATCTTTGGTTTCAACAGGGAAGGGTACAAGATGTATTTGCAATGGTTCTTTTTCTTTTATATTAACTTATGTCTGAGATGGGGATGGCGGGTGCATGCATGTCATGGTGAACATGCAGAGGTCTGAGGACAACCTGGAAGAGTGAGCTTTCTCTTTCAACCACGTGGTCCCAGAGCTCACACTCAGATCCTTAGGCTTGCCTACAGGCGTCTTTACCTTCTGAGCCATGCCGCTGGCCTGTGTGTGTAGAGATTCTAGGTGCTTCCCACTTCACATAGGGCCTGTCCTCCCCACTGTCTAAACTTTCTCAACCTGGAAAGACTAGGATTCGGGCTAGATATCTCTTCCTGTGGGATGAGCAATACCATCCTTGTTTATTTTCACTAAATCTCAGACCCTCCCTCCAGCTGTGATGGCTAAAAATGTCCCCAAACGTCATCAGCTCCCATAACACTCAACTTGACCCCAGTTGAGAAATCTTTTCTATTCTGACTTCAGAAGGTTCAAACCTAGAATGGTTATGTCCGCATGTGAAGATGTCCCTTGGAGTGGGCACTGGTAGCTTAGCAAATGGAGCTGCCCTCCTGGCTTGCCTAGTGGCCACTCAGTCTTGATTTTGACCGTGACTCTGTTTGCTGCTTGGGGTGCCTGCTGGACCGTAACGTCTTGGTTTGGCCACAGCTGCGGGTCTTTCTACAGTGTGTGTTCTGTGATCTCCCAGCCTGTGTTTGGTGACATTCATCCCGTAGCACACTCGCCACACAGGGCCTTAAGTACCATCGCCATGCCTTTGTGGGGATCCCATAGGAAACAGGACAACCACGATCACATCTCATCCTGGGTTTGCATTCTAGGATGGGCAGCCGGTGTCAGATAAATAAGCTGCTTCAGAGGAGAAGGGCGGTGTCTTGGTGATTTTCTGTCACTGGGATAAAACATCATGACCAAGAGCAACTTATAGAATAAATATTCTGGCTTATAGTTCCAACGGGGAATCCATAGAGGTGGGGAGGCATGGCAGCAGATGGCTGGGCAGAAAGTTGAAAGATCGAATCTCCATCCAACACAGAAACAGGGACAATCAACTGGAAGTGGGGTAGGGCTATGTACTCTCAAAGCCTGCCCCTTGGGACATACTTCCTCCAACAAGGTTGCACCATCTCTCCAAATGGGGCCACCAACTGGGGACCGTGTCTTCAAATACATGAGCATGTGGAACACTTTTCTCATTCAACCCACTACAGACTAGGAGGAAAAGAAGCCAGGTAACTAGGGAGCAGGCAGGAGGAAGGTAGGATCCTCCAGCCATGCTCAGTGATGGCCTCTCTCTGTGAGTGAAGAGAATAAAATAAGAACAGCCAGAGGAAGCCCTGACCTCAGGGTTCCTTGCAATTACAACAGGCTTCATGTGAGATTATGACGCAGAGAGAGAAATGCCAGCCATAGTACATCTCTCAAACTTACACACACATACACACACACACACACACACACACACACACACACTCATGCAAATACAAGTGTAACCACCCAGACCCACTTAGGCAGCATTTCCTGGAATCAGTCCATAAAAGTCATCTGCACTCCCATGTTTACTGTGGCCCTGCTCACAATAGCCACTGGTGGAATCAACATGAGTAACGGAAGACGGAGGAAACAGTGAAGGAGAAATGATACAGGAACACAACACAATACTGTTCAGCCACACAAAAAAAATGATGATTGCTGTCACTTACAGCAACAGAGATAGGAGAGGGGACTGGGATTTGGCTCCATAGCACAGTGCTTACCTACCAGGGGAAAGGCCCTGTGTTCAGTCCCTAGAACTGAAAATAGTAATTAATTAATTAATTAACAATAAATAGGATAACATTTCATTCTGTGGAATAAGCCAGGATCAGAAAGATAAGTATGAGCCCGTGGTGTCAATCATGTGTAAGATCTAAAATGGTTGGCCTTGTTCCAGTAGAGAGGAACACCGCTGAGCAGAGGCTGGGAGGAGTAAACGGGAAGGGGCTTTGGTCGGTGGGCTCAGGTTTCCAGTCTAAAGGAAGGGGTCCTGATGGTCTATATCACAGATACCTGTAATGATTGACAGGAACGGAGTATATTTAAAACCAGCTGGAAGAGAGAAGTTTGAATGTTTTCCTTGCCTTTGTGGACATGATAAATGTTTGAGGTGCTAGATGTACAGCTTACACTGATTCGATTAATACCCAAGGTATACACAAATCAAAATCTCACATTGTACACCATAAATACGTTAATTATTCCCACAGATAGAAAGTAAAGCTCAATAGCATGAAGTACAAACATATAAGACACTCTCAAGATGGAGACATGGCTCAGTAATTGAGAGCGATGGCTGCTCTTCCAGAGGACCACGGTTTGATTCTTTGCACACACGTGACAGCTCACAACTCTCTGTAACTCCAGGTCCAGGGGATCCAATACTCTTCTGGCCTAAGCAGGCACCAAGCAAGCATGCTGTGCTCAGCTATACATGCAGGCCAAACACCCATAGTTACAAAATAATTTTTAAAAGGGAGTGCTTAAAAATGACATTCCTGTACGTGTTTACAACACACACGCACATGCACACAGGGACACACCTCCGTCCTTACCCCTTTCCTCTCCAAGCACATCCACAGAGAGCTATTCTGCCCTCCAGCATCATCCGTCATCTGTTTCCATGGGCTGCATTGTTTTTCATTGTATTTTGGCTTTTTTGGAAAAGCCACTCGGATCTCCACACCAACAACTTTTCATACATTTCTGTAAGCTTCTAGTTACTTGTGAAACTGAAAGGGGAGGGGGCTGTGTGGTGATATTGTGTTCCCCAAAATATTGTGCACCCTAATAAACTTATCTGGGGTCAGAGAACAGAACAGCCACTAGACATAAAGGCCAGAAAATGGTGGCACACACGCCTTTAATCCTATCTCTTGGGAGGTAGAGATCCATCCAGATCTCTGTGAGTTTAAAGCCACAGTGGAAACAGCCAGGCATTGTGACTCACGCCTTTAATCCCAGGAAGTAATGGCAGAAAGCAGAAAGGTATTTAAGGCGTGAGGACCAGGAACTAGAGCTGGTTAAGCTCTTAGGCTTTTGAGCAGCTGAGATCCATTTGGATGAGGACTCAGAGACTTCCAGTCTGAGGAAACAGGATCAGCTGAGGAATTGGCAAGGCGAGGAAGATGTGACTTGTCCTGCTTCTCTGCTCTTTCAGCATTCACCCCAATACCTGGCACTGGGTTTGTTTTTATTAATAAGACATTTTAAGATTCCTGCTACAGGGCTGCTGGAGAGATGGCTCAGTGGGTAAAGGCACTTACAGCCAGCAAGCCTGGCAACCTGAATTGGATTCCAGGAATGCACCTCAGTGTCAATGGAGAGAGTCAACACCACAAAGTTGGCCTCTAACCTCCATATGTATGCCACAGCATGTGTGCCCCCACAAACCACAGTACATACATACACACACACACACACACACACACACACCAGCAGCAGCAGCAGAAGCATAATATTTTTTAAAATTAAGCTGGGTGGTAGTGGTGCGTGCCTTTAATCCCAGCACTCGGGAGGCAGAGGCAGGCAGATCTCTGAGTTTGAGGCCAGCCTGGTCTACAGAGTGAGTTCTAGGACCGGCTCCAAAACTACACAGAGAAACCCTGTCTCGAAAAATCAAAAAAACAAAAACAAAAAGAAGCCACTACAGTTCCCCTGAGAGACTAAACGGAACCCGAATTATCAAGTACCAGCCAGGCACATCCAGCCCTGGCTGGTTCAATGACGCTCAAAGGGAAAGAAACACAAGAGAAGACAGAGTCTCTTTGCCTTGATCCTTACTCCCCTTGCCTGCCTTTTTCACATTCGGTCACACGTAGCCCAAGCTGACCTCAAACTTATCACAGCCAGAGATAACCTTGAACCTCGGCTTCACCTTCCTCCACTTCCCTAGTGCTGGGATGCACCACCCTAGCCAGCTGATGCAGTAACGGGGATCAAACCCAGGGCCTCTGGCTAGGCAGAACTCTACTAACTGAGCCACAGTCCCTGCTGTTCCTTCTTATTTGCTGAACAAACATTCCTGGCCAAGAGACCAGCAGAAAAACACTGGGCTCTGCCAAACCCTTGTTAATCAACGAGCCCACAACAAATCACAGGCTGGAGACCGTGACACATCAATTACACTAATAACTGAAGGATCTACGGGAAGTGGTAATCAGGAACAGTCCCCGAGGTGTCACCTCCACAGACTGCTGAGCCCTGGACACTCAGCTATTTGCTGGTCCAACTGTGGGCTGCTGCTCAGAGGTAAGCTGGTAACTGCAGAGGAAGAAGTACTCCGTACCAGCACTGGTCAGAACAAAGATCCTGAGACGTATTAAACTGTACATAGTATTTGCTTTGTGTCAGCTCTAGACAACCGTTCTTCACACAGCTTAATTATGGTAAAGAGAAATGAGCCTGAAGTGGGAAACTTTCCTCTATTTCTGCCATGAACGAACTAGACATTTGGCCAACTAAGCTGGCCACTTAGTGTTTCAGTCTCTTCATCTGCTACACAGACATGCCTTCCCATTTTATGAAATAACCATCTTAGGAAATTAGATAGGTGATTGATAGATAGATGATAGATAGATAGATAGATAGATAGATAGATAGATAGATAGATAGATAGACAGATAGATGCATGCATGATATATAGATAGATACATATATAGATAATTGATGTTAGATGACATATAGATAATATAAATAGATGATAGGTTGAGATAGATGCTAGACAGATGATAGATACATTCATATACAGATGATTGATGATAGATATATAGATAGGTAGATAATACATAGATGACAGATGATACATACATAGACTGATGATAGATGATACAAAGATGATAGATAACACAGATGGATAGATGATTGATGATAGATGATTCATAGAAAGATGGATAGATGCACAGATAGATGATACACAAAAGATAGATAGAGATACATACATACACACATACATACATACACACATACATGCACAGATGATAGAGTGTATGAAAGCATCAGGAAATGCAGAAATGTACAGGTGTTTATGTTTATGTATGAGGTGTCATTTACCCATCATCTACTAGCAGACTTCCAGTGAACTGCTTCATTTCTTCCTAGACACCACATTGAAAAATTGAAGACAAAAGTGAGAGACCATGCGGAAGCATCTGACCAAACTACTTGCACTACAGTCCACCAAAGATCAAGTTCAACTGAGGGTCACCCAGACAGTTAGTGAATCCAAACTCGTTCTTCTGACTTCTAGTCCTTTGCTGCTTCTGACTGATAGGAGATGACTTACAGCCAGGCGGTGGTGGCACATGCCTTTAATCCCAGCACTCGGGAGGCAGAGGCAGGAGGATCTCTGTGAGTTCCAGGCCAGCCTGGTCTACAGATCGAGTTCCAGGACAGCCAGGGCTAGACAGAGAAACCCAAAGAGAAACCAAAAAAAAGAGGAGGAAGAGAAGGAAAAACTTGCTAGATTAGATAACCTAGTCAAGAGCAACAGAAACTAGTTTGGGCTGACAGAGGAGAAAATGAGCCTATTTAAAAAGATATTACAGTTATACCCACAGATAAGGGTAGGTCTCACCCCTCCTTCATCCCCTCAAGAAATGTCTCTGCAACAGATGGAGACCATTACACACACACACACACACACACACACACACACACACACACACACCTGATCAAACAGTGGAGAACACAGGATGGTGTGTGTGGTGCCTAGTCCCAACTGATACACCTACAACACAGCTCCTGCACCTAACTCTCAAGGATCACAGCAGAAGAGGAAGCATAAAGGTGCAAGAGCCGGAGGAACAGGAAGTCTGGGGTGAGACTGTGTCTCCTAGAAATGTCCGAGAAGCTACACTCCTGCAGTCCATCAGTGTGGCTAAACATGACCTGAACAGGGATGACAGCAACACATGGTGGTGCACACATCTTTAACCCCAGCACTCGGGAGGCAGAGGCAGGTGAATCTCTGAGTTCAAGGCCAGCCTGGTCTACAGAGCAAGTTCCAGGACAGTCAGGGCTACACAGAGACAGAGAAACCCTGTCTCAAAAAAAAAAAAAAAAAAAACCAAAAATATAGAAGGATGACAGCCACAGACATACTAACCCGGAAGAGGGAAAGCTCATGGAGACTTGACCCTTAGACAAAGAACTACAGGCAAATAAGAAGTACTGAGGGTGGGAGCAATGGCCTTCCCCAAGGAAGAGGCCCCCCATTTGGCTATCTGATACCAACTAGTCAATACCATAGAGACATACATACATACATACATACATACAAGCATATGGACTGAACATGTTGTATTTTATGATGCGGTATACACACACACCAACAATTAAAAAAAAAAGAAGAAGAAGCCATCTATTTGAAGAACAGTAAGGGCAATATATGGGAGGGGTTGGAGGGAGGAAGGGAGAGAGGAATGTAAATAATACATTTTAACTTCAAAAAATTGTATATAAAAAGACATTACTGTGTCAAAATCCCCAGGAGTCCCTAACACTGTAAGGTGAAAGGTTTTGGAGGAGGGGGATATTGACAGGTGGTGTCTTAGTTAGGGTTTCTATTGCTGTGAAGAGACGCCATCACCATGGCAACTCTTATAAAGAAAAACATGTAATTGTAGTGACTCACAGTTTCAGAGGTTCAGTCCATTACCATCATGGTGGGACATGGCAGTGTGCAGGCAGACACGGTGCTGGAGCTGAGAGTCCTACATCTTGATATGTAAGCAACAGGAAGTGGTCTGAGACACTGGGCGTGGCTTGAGCATATACAAGACCTCAAAGCCCACCTCCACAGTGACACACTTCCTCTAACAAGCCACAACTCCTAATAGTGCCACTCCCAATGAGCTTATGGAAGCCAATTACATTCAAACTACCACAGGTTGCAAATGCAGATTATTTGCACCATGGAGAGACTGACCAGTGACAGTCCTGACAAGGTGACCAAACTCAGTGTCGCTAAGAGCAGGATACCTCAGTAATAATGATGTGTGTAACACATTATGAAATATGTTTGCCCAAAATATGCTAACTTGAGTTTTATGCTTCTACCCCTAATTTTAGATTTATAGAGAATACAAAGAGAATAAAATTCAAAGCACCAAGAGGGAATTCTAATTGGAAGAGTATATAATGTTTTACCTTCAAATAATCAATGTTATGAATAAATGTTTAAAGTAGGGACTAGAGAAATGACTCAGATACTAAGAACACAGGCTGTTCATCAGAGGACTAGGGTTTGATTTCCAGCATTCACATGGATGCTCACAACTATTTGTAATTCCAGTTCCTAGGTATCTGACGCCCTCTTCTGGCTTCCACAGGCACTTCACATACATGATGTACAGACGTATGCAGGCAAATACACACACACACACACACACACAAACTAAAAATAAATAAGTCTTTAAAAATAAAAACTAAAACCGAGTAGTGGTGGCACATGCCTTTAATCCCAGCACTCAAGAGGCAGAGGCAAGGCGGATCTCTATGAGTTTGAATCTAGCCTAGTCTACAGAGAAAGTTCCAGGACAGTCAAGGCTAACAGAAAAACCCTGTCTCAAAACAACAACCCCGCTCCCCCCCAAAAAAAACCCTAAACGTTCTAGACGCAAAGAGATGGAACTGAAAACAAACACAAATTAGATCTTGTCTCAGAAGTGTGTGTGTGTGTGTGTGTGTGTGTGTGTGTGTGTGTGATATTTTAGAGACTGGGGAGATAGCTCTGTTGATAAAGTTCTTGCTTCACAATCATAATGACCCAAGTTTGATCCTAAAATCCACACCAAACAAACAAACAAACAAACAAAAAAACCCTGGCTGTAATGTTGTGCACCTGTGGTCCCAAGCACCTGCGAGACAAAGATGGGTAGATCCCTGGAGCCTAATGGACAGATAGTCTAGCCTAGTGGATGAGCTCTAGTCCAGCCTGAAATGAGATGGATTGTGTTCTGAGGATGACTCGTGAGCTTTAGGATCTACACACAGGCAGACACAACTGCACACACACACACACACACACACACACACACACACACACATACATTTTAAAAAGGTGTTCTTTGACTGAATGTAACATGGACTGCACTTACCCTGGTACTGTGGTATGAATTGCTGTCTTGGGCTTGATTGCAGTATCACAGTTTGTGGAGATTATTTTTAGGAGGGACATGCTGAATCATTTAGGAATAAAGTGTGGAGGGGTCAACAGCTCTCAAACATGCAACTTTCAAAAGGTAAAGAATAAAATAGACAGCATACGCACACAGAGAAGTACATACAGCATGAGGCTGGCGACTATGGAAGCGAGCTGTAGAGAGCTGAAGTGTTCTTCACAGAGAAGAGACACCCGGTGACTTACAAAATTGGCTAAATGGATGTTGTGAGGCCAGACTTTCAAAGGCAAGGCCAAAATCATGACACACAACTGGCTAGGGGAGAGTTTACCATTGCTGCTACCCTGACCACTAGAGGCTCAGTCTCTCCTCAGCACCCAGCACCAAGAATTTACCCTTCAAACTCATACAGTAAGCTCCCTGTTACCTCTGCTGTACCTGACTCCCCTCACCCACACCAGCAAAAATTAAAACCTATACCTAGTCATTTCTGAGAGTAGGGGTGAGCTAAGTTGAAGTTCCCTGCTGGTATATCTTATGAGTAAGGCTAAATTCTCAGGCCTGTATCCCTGCTGCAAGGCAGGCTGGGAACTGGCATATTATTCCTCTAAAAAAAATTGTTTGAATGCGTCCATGCATGTGTGGTGCGTATGTGTGTGTGTGTGTGTGTGTGTGTGTGTGTGTGTGTGTGTACCCATGCGTGCAGATACTCGTGTATATGGAGGCCAGAGGTTGACATCAGGTATCTTGCTCACTCCTCCTCCACTATAAATTAATATATTAATATATAATAAATAATATATAAGTATATTATATATATAAAAATATTGAGACAGGGCCACTTGCTGAACCCTGTACTTATTGGTTGGCTAGAGTTGCTGGCCCCTAAGATTCAAGGATCTGCCTGTCTGTTCCCCTCCTGGAGTCTTTGATGCCTTTCTTGAAGAGGTTAGCAAAGATGGCCAGGTAGTGTTAGGTATGACAGGTATCAACTACCTGGTAAAACGGCAGAGGCCCACGCCCCTTCCAATCTGTAGCTTGTGTAACTACAGAATCTTTCAAGATAAAAAGAATGATTGAGACCTTTAAAAAAATATTTTCCAGTTTATATGTAGCCATTCTTTGATGTTGCTTTCTGAGGACAGAAGGTTATTTACAGAACAGCCCTGGCATCTATTTACTTGGGTATATTGGCTTGTTTGATTATAAGTTACTCTCTTAGTTGTTGTTGTCTGTGAAAATGCCCAGAAGCCTTCAGGCGTGCATGTCCATAAATTGAAATATATTGTGATTATTATTGTTCATGATGGCTCACAAATACACCCTCTTTCATAGGAATACAGAATCAAGACATTGCAAGGGGAAATTTGTTAAAGTAATTCATGTTTTATCCATTGAAAATCTAAGAGGGTCACGATGCTTTCCTGGCGGTTGGTGAGAAATGCAAACCCAACTGATCGAATATTAATATCCATTAGCACATTTTATATTGATAAATTCAGAAAGAAAATTCAGTGTTCTCCCAGAGACTGCTAGAAAGCAGCCTTGACCCCTCATTTGTCATCGTTATGGGGATGAGCCCAAGCCCCCAACTTATCATTTGTTTATGACAATAAACACAACAAAGAAGGTACATGCGGTGACACTGAATGGCTGTCGTCCCCGTCACGTCCCTTGTCCTGTCAGGGATTCATAACACCAAATACTCAGATGTCCAAGCTGCAGATCCAGGAGATTTCCCTAATACTTTTCTCTAGTGCATCCCTCCCCAGCACCCAGGCCCCTTCCAGCACCGTTAATATCTCTTAAAATCCATTTATTTCTCTCCATTTCCAAACTATCAACCCTACCTAAACTGTAAACATTTCCCTTGCTTGACAACAACCTCTGAGCAGTCTGTCTTGGCCTTGCTTCCATCTGTCATTATAGGAACAGGCTGTGTGATTCTCTGGGCTCATCTCCCTAGCCCCACTCCAAATTTCTGTAGTGATTTCCAGTTGCATTCACAATACAACCCCTTAGCATGGCCTATACACCATTCCGGACTGTGACTCCTCCCCTCCTCGGCTTCCCAGCCTCACCTTGCAGCTCCCTTGCCCATGTCTCAGCCTCAGTGTTTCTTATGCTCCAAGTCTCACTCTTAATCCTGCATGTAGAATGCCACTTCTGCTTGGCACCTGTGCCTTGCCCAGCCATTCTTGAGGTATGCCCTCCACAAAGTACAAAGTAGATCTGTTTCTCTCTCTCTGTGTGTGTGTGTGTCTGTCTGTCTGTCTGTCTGTCTGCCTGTGTCTGTCTGTCTGTGTCTGTCTGTCTGTCTGTCTGTGTCTGTCTGTGTTCCTGTGTGGAAGGGTGCATGTGTGTATGCATGTATAACAGTTGGGGGCAGAGGACAATCATGGATACCATTCCTCAGGTACCACCCACTGCTTTTCATTTTGTTTTGTTTTGAGATAGGGTCTCTCATTGGCCGGGAGCTTGCTAATGAGGTTAGACTCACTGGCCAGTGAGCTCCAGGGATCTGCCTGTCTCTGTTTCCCCAGTCACAGGATTACAGGTACATGCTTTTATGTGGGTTCTGGGAACCAAATTGGGGCCCTTTACTGGCAGAACCTGTCCCCAGGCCCCCTTGCCATGCCTTTTCATGGAGCCCTTTATTTTTCTTCTTTATCCAGCACAGTTTGGAGTCACATGCGTGTTCTTAGGACTGTTCTGCTCGGGTCATCCTCACTCGACAGACAGCACCATGTGACAGAGGTGAGTCTCAGCAACCTGTGCGTCCTCGGCTCATGCCCCAGAGACTACACACACACTGAGGAAATACCCATTAAACCCAACAATGTACAAGCCAGTGAACGCCTGTAAAGGACCATACTGTAGTCAGAGGAGAGTGAGAGTAACCAGAACTCACTCAGCTGGACCCATGGATGTCCCCCCACCCCACCCCCCGTTTTGAGATTATAATTCAACTACAACATTTCTCCCTTTCTTTTCCTCCCTCCAAGCCTTCCCATAAACCACTCCCTGCTCTCCTTTAAATTCATGGTCTTTTTTTTTTAACTAATTGTTATCACATGCATATATGTATATACCCATATATCCCTAAATATAACCTATCCAGCTCATACCTGCATGTATGTTTTCAAGGGTGACCATTCAGCACTAGACAACTAATTTGGTATGCCCATGCATTTTTTTAAATGTATTTTAATTATGTGTCTGGGTGTGGGTATCACATGAGTGCAGGTGTCCATAGAGGTCAGAAGAGGGTGTCAGATCCCCTGGAACTGGAGTCACAGGAAGTTGTGACCTGCCTGACATGGGTTCTGGGAACCAAACTTGAGTCCTCTGTAAGAGCAGTTCACAGTCTTGATTGTTGAGCCATCTCTCCAGCCCTGGCACCATGAATTTGACGCTAGAATTTAGAAACAAAGTCTTGGATGTGGGTTGAACTCTCTTTTCCCTGATGGGAAGCTGGGCTGTTCAGTACACTAGAGATGGCTCCAGAGATATGAACAGTGTGCCCCAGGGAGCAACAGAACCTAACCTGCAAATCTTACGACGATCTCAATCTAAACTTAGATTCCCGTGATAAAAAATTGCACTACCACCACCTCCTCTGAACTGCTCTCAGCTTTCCTAAATGAGATTTTATGGGAACTGATTGTGATTAGATAAATGGGTGACTTCACTAATGTATAATCCAATTTTCAATTACACCGTAGGTACAATAATTTACGTTTCTTGTTTGATGGTGTGATATTTATGTGGTGGGCTCTGCATGAGACCTGGTGACTGTTTACATAATGATCCTGCTTCTCCCACCGCAAGGATCTGGTTTTCAATTTTCCTTTTTGTGCTGTGAGGCATCGTCCTTCCAAGGTAAACACTGTATATCACAGGATGTGCAGGTGAGGAACGTCAATAAAGTAATAAACTAGATGGGTTTTAATAATTTTTATTTATGCCACTGGATTAGCTAATAGAGTAGTTTGCCTTTTATAAAAAGTTGGAATAAAAATGTCCCTAAAATTATAGTAAAGCTGTGATCTGTTGGCTCTATGACAGAGCACCGTTGAATACCAGAACTGAACTTTTATCAAATACATTCAACCATCAATAATTTAATATTCATTGTCTGGAGGCATTCCCAAAGCTGGAACAGTGTTATCAGTAACTATCCCTTTACTGACCTTTAACCCCAGGTCTGCATGAGACAATGGAGACAACACAGGGGTTTGAATACATTTGACCCCAAAAGTCATTCCTCCCTTCCTGGCCAGTGAGCTGTCAGCCAAGTCCTTCCAGATAGACCATGCTCCTTAAAATAACAAGCTGAGGCAGGGCAGCAGAAAGAAGAGAGGAGAAACAAACCCTTTTCAAGGGTCACGTGCACACACAGCGGTACACAGCGTAGAGGGTCTCCAACCCAGATGGCCCCACCCGCAGACAGGCAGAAGGGCAAGCAGGTGTCTGCAGCAGATCACCATGCCTTTGTCAAAGCAGCTCTCTCTCTCTCTTTATCCATATAAATGGTTCGCTCACTTGAAAAGGAGATCGGAAACTGGGTGTGTGGGCATACACCTGCCATCCTGTCCCTCAAGAAGCTGAGACAGAGGATCATGATTTCCTGGACAGCCTGGGATGCACAGTGAGACTGGGCGGGGTGGGGAGAGAAGAGAGAATTGTGTTTCTAAAACTTCAAAAAATTAATAGTGCACAAGTACTGTGTTAGAAGTTACTGAGTCCCATTTCCTCGCTTAGAAAATGAGGAGTCTGTAGTTGAGGGACCTAGCAATCTCTATTCTGTTAACTCCAGGCCAAAACAGGGGTGTAAATGAAGTTATCATCCCATGTCACAATATAATTATGCACTCAACAAACAGCATGCCGGCATCTCAGCTCATGGGACAGGGGAAGAGAGTATCCAGGCACAGAACTTGCAGTGTGTCAACCACACTGACCTCACACAAAGTGCTCGCTTTCACATGGGTCTCTGGGAAGTATCCACACAGCCCTGCCTGTTACCAGAGTGCAGGGTTTGATGTCATACATTTCTCAAGAATAATCTGCAGGCAAATGAGTTCTAGTTGCAAATAAACCTATACTCTCACTATAATTAAATCTTGCCGAGCAGTGGTGGCACACACCTTTAATCTCAGCACTTTGTGAGTTTGAGGCCAGCCTGGCCTACAAAGTGAGTTCCAGAACAGCCAGGGCTGTTAACAGAGAAACCCTGCCTTGGAAAAAAGAAGAAAAAAAAAAGGAGAAAGAAAAGAAAAGAAATCTTGAGCCTGGAGGAAGGTTCACCAGGAGAATGCACCTGCCAGCAAGGCTGATGATCTGAGTTTGATTCCTGGGACACACGTAGTGGAAGGAGAAAAATGACTGCAGCAAATTGTCTTCTGACCACACTTACCTCATGGCACGTACACACACACACACACACACACACACACACACACACACACAGAGAGAGAGAGAGAGAGAGAGAGAGAGAGAGAATTTTAAAGTGTGTTAAAAAAAAATTTTTTAAATCTGTAGAGTCCAACTTTAGATCCGTGTACCTCTCACCCTTAGTTAGAGACGCTTCCTTTTGGCAATTGATACAGAAACCCACAAGCGGTCAGTGTGCGGGGAATAAGAGGCTGCAGAGTGCTCAGCCCTCAATGGGATGCATAGATCACACTCCTTCCCACCAAACACTCAGGGATCCTCAGAGAAGAGGGGGCAGTGATACTAAGGCACTCACAGTGGTTGTGAAAGCATGCATAAGGCCTGCCCAAGCTCCCCCCAGACAAAGTCCCAGCATGGAGGGGAGGGGAAGGGCCACCTCTCTGAAGAGCTGTTGGCATTTGGTAGTTGCTGGGAAAGGGAGAGGCAGTCTTCTTTACCAGGGTGGCCCCTGATAGATCTTACCCTAGGGCAGGCCACACTCCCAAAAGCAGTTGAGCAACACAAGCTGGACTTGATGTTTTTTAAGAAAGAAGGAAAGAGAGAGAGAGAGAGAGAGAGAGCGAGCGAGCAAACCTGAAGTTGCATAGGAAGGGAGGTGAGAGTAGAGAGGGTGGGTCTGGGAGAAGTTGGAGAGGGGGATGAATATGATGAACGTATATTGTGTGAAATTCCCAATGAACTCACGGAAATATTATAAAATAAGTATTTATAACTTTAATGATGGCCTTTCAGTCAGAACTACTCCAGCAGTGAGTAATTCATTCAATTTCTCTTTTCAGCAAATAAATAAAATCTCAGCAATTAAATACATTACAGTGGAGGGGCTGGAGAGATGGCTCAGCGGTTAAGAGCACTGGTTGCTCTTCCAGAGGTTCTGAGTTCAATTCCCAACACCCACATGGTGACTCACACCATCTGCAACTCCAGTTCCATGGGCACATAGCACACATACATACATGTAGGTATTTGTACACATGAATAAATCTTTAAAATTACATTGCAGTGAAACCAGATAAAACCGAAAACTATGTAGTCTTTAAAATGATATGGGAGTAGGTAGATGCTCGTGTAGAAAATGTCCAGAATCCGTGAAGTGGGAAGTCAAGCACCAGCCACGGGTACAGTTTAATTCATTTTTGAAAAACTAAAAATCACATGTATAAAGTCATATATGGAAAAAAAAGCCTTGAAGGACAATTAATCTCCAAAATAGGATTGTTTGTGACCATTATCTTCTTCTATGTTCCCTTCTAATGCTCAGAAACTTCTAGTAAGAATATTTACTAATAGTGAAGTGGGGGGAAGCAACTTCAGAGGGAAAAAAGCCTCCCCGTATCTTGTTTCCATGTAGATTACTCAGAAAGCATAGGCATGAGCAACATGAATCAGCAAGTTCTCCTTTTCAGAAAAGGATTTGGTTGTATGTCTGTGCCCATGTCTGAGCGGGTAGGTGCACATGAGTGCAGGTGCCCATGGAGGCCGGAAGAGAGCGACCCTCTGGAGCTGGAGCTGCAGGCAGTTGTGAGCCAGAGATGTGGGCCCTGACAACTAAACCCAGGTCCTCTGCAAGCGCAGCAAATCCCCTTAGTCACTGAACCAACGCCCCAGGACCAGCAAATACTCTCTGTAAAGGGATAAGTTATAAATATTTTAGGTTTGTAGGCCATACTTAACTTTTGCAACCACTCAAGCAGCATATCATGTTTAGCCCCATGGGATCTGGTGCCCTCTTTGGAGCCCTGCAGGCACTTGAATTCACACATGCACATATCCACACATGAGCATACACATGAATAAAAACAAAAATAAATCTTTTTTGAAAAAAGAGAAAACTTTCTGCCAAGGAAAATCTTGAAAATTTGAACAAGTTTGGATATTGAAAGCCAAACACATACCATACACATGCAGTGTAAAGCAGTAGGAATGCAGTGGCCACTATGAGAGGAGCCCCCTTGTCGGAACGCCTTGAACCATTAACCTTAACAAAGAATCCAGTGAAATAACTTCCCCAGTCCTTACTTGCCTGTGATGTTTCCTGTTCCCTAAGATAAAGAGAAAACTATAGGTCACAGTTAACAAAGATGTAAAAGACTGTTCTCATGTTCTACACTCAAGTAAATTTATTAAATATAATATCCAAGCCCAAAATATAGTGGTTTATGTATATTTTTTGCATCCAGGGGAATAAAGTCTATGGCAGGTGAACAGTCTCTTCAGAGGGGAGGTGCTTGCAAGATATAGAGAATAGTACATATGTGTTCGTGGTATCCAGTCCAGAAGGACAGGACTGGAAACTAGCCCAGAGTCAAGCTCAGCCCATCTTCACCTATCAACTGTTTGGGTTGTCTCTGACAACCTTGAGTGCTTGGGGAAATTCTAGACAGAGATTTAATTAGAAAGCCCAGAACTATCCAAGAGCATCAGTCTCGGGGTAGGAAGAAAGATGGAGGTCTGGATTGTGTTGAACGACAGTTCTGTGTACTAAGGAATTACCAACGAACAGCCTTCCATGAATACTTATTTGCCAGATGTTGTGGGGAGCAGATCATCTCTAGATCTTTATAGACAAGCAACGACATGGAACAGTTTCAAAGGGAGGATGGGTATGCCAGGGATGAACTCATCTTTGGTGGGGTAACACTTGGAATAATTAGGGAGCATAGCATTTGAGCCAGCCCCTGATGGAGCTCCAGCTACATGAAAGGGAAGGGCACTCATAGAGCTGGGTCAAAAATGAAGTTTGGAGTCACAGAAGCTGCCAGATCTGGGAAACACAGAAAGCTTGGTACATTGGGAATGTAGACACCATTAATGCTAAAGTTAGGGAACTGGGAGAGTAGAGGGAAGGGGTTGCAATAGGTCTCTGCCTCTGTCCAAAGAGATTGGGTGAGACCAGCAGGCAGCGGGCTGACAAGAGCTTGCAGTTTTAAAAGATAACTTCACTGTGTAGAGCCAGAGGCCGGCGCCAGCTTCAGGGAGCCCACTTTGTATTCTCATAAACATACCATGTAGGGGCTGGGGATGTAGCTCAGTTGGTAGAGTGCTCTCCTGGAACGTGCAAGGCCCTGGATTGCATCCCCAACACCAAATAAACTGGGTATGGTGGCAAACAACTCTAATCCTAGCACTTGAAAGGTGGAGGCAGGGGGATCAGAAGTTCCAAGTAGGTCATCCTCAACTACATAGGAAGTTGGAGGTCCTCCAGAGATAATGAGACCCTGCCTAAATAAATAAATATTTCTCTAAATACTTACACACACACACACACACACACACACACACACACACACACACACACATGAATTCACCATTAGGAGCCTCAGAACTTCTCAAATGATTAACATATACTCCCCATTTTACAGACGAGGAAATCAAGGCATGGAGAGGTCAAGGGACTGATTTGAAGTCACACTGCAAATAAATGATGAGACAGGATAAAATCCCAGAAGAACCAGGAGTCTCCTATTCCATTGTTGCCTTCCGTGGGCACCTCCTGCTGTCACAGGGTGTGACGCAGTACCAGCACAGCAGAGCCTCAGGCCTTAGGAACACCATTTAAAGATGCATGTTTTCCCTTTATATGTAGTTTTTTTTTTTTGTCAATAAATTTGTTTTAATTCTGTGAGCTACCCTGTAGAAGAAGCCCTTCAACCTATTATGGAATACTTTGACATGAGTCTGTAAAATTGATTGAGACAGTTTGCCAAAGCAGCCGGTCTTAATTAATGACTCACTATAACCTCCAGCTTTATTAGGCGTATATTTCTAGTATATTGGCACATATATTAATGACTGGCCTATGCATAAACTGACAGTTTTAAAATGATATAAGATAACTTGTTTTCTTAGGAGGAATTCACTTTTGCCTTGGATGTGGAGTAAGATTACTATTCGTTCAGTAAATTACGACCCCTGTTTTCTCTTGATCCCCAGCAAGGAAAGACCATATTTCCTTCCACGATGAAAATGCACTTCACGTGAGTCTCTTTGGTTAATCTCATGCTCCAACAAGGAAGACTGTTGGCTTTGTGGGCAAGAAGTTTCCAAGTAGGGGCTGGCAAGATGGGCCAGTGGGTAAAAGGGCCGGCAGCTGAGCCTGGTGACCTGAGTTCAGTCTCAGGTACCCACGTGTTAGAAGGAAAGAACCAACTCATGAGGCCTGTCTTCGGACCTCTCCACGTGTGCCATGTCACATGTCCACACATGTTCTCACAAAATAAGTAAATAAAATGTAACGGAAAGTTAATGTTTTCAAGTAGAACAGCATTCAATCAGGGATAAGGTTTCCAAGACCAGTAATACCCCATGCTGGTTTAACAGTATTTTCCACAGTATTTTCTCATATCTTAAATGATACTCAGGCATTTATACACATACACCCATATACATACACATGCACATTAGCACACTTTGTACATACAGATCCAAGAAAACTTATTTTGGGAGTCTCTTTAATTTTTTTAATAAAATGCATATGGAACATTCTAGATTAAGATAGGCTGTCACTACAATAAATGTTATGAGCCTTAGGACGGAAGGGTTATCTACTGTTCTGGTTTAGTTTGATTCATGTTATGAGGAAATACTGATGGTACCAGCCTAAGGAGGAAAAGGTTTATTTGACTTACAGGTCACAGCCCATTGTGAAGGGAAGTCAGGGCAGGAAGCTGGAGGCAGAAACTGAAGCTGAGAACACAGAGGAGTGCTGCTTTCCGGTTTGTTACCCATGGCTTGCTCAGTCTGATTTCTTATACACCATTGGACCACCTGCCCATGGCACCACCCACAGTGGGCTCCAGCCCTCATACATTAATCATCAATTAAGAAAATGCCCCCACAGACATGCCTACAGGCTAATCTGATGGAGGTTTCTTCTTCATAGATGACCCTGGCTTGTCTCAAGTTAACAAAAAACTAACCAGCCCCACGTCCCCATGGAAAGGATGTTACAACATTACCACCTGTGTGGTTGATGTGGAGACAGAAGTACAAAGTACCAATTTAGGGGTTGGAGAGGTAGATCAATGGTCAAGATCTAGTACTAGCCTCACAGAGGACCAACCAGAGTTCAGTTCCTCAGTGGGCACATGTACTCATATGCACACAGACACACACACAATTAAGAATAATAAAAGAAATCCTTTTCAAGGACTGACTTGCTGTTGAATTCCCTCATTTTCCTGCCTCTTAAGTTACTTCTTCTAAAGTAAACTTCAAAATTAACGTGATGACTCCATGTAACAGTGAGGGTAACAAAAGGAAAGGAGGAGGTTTATCTGAACTGAACCCACACAGACTGGTCAGTTACAGATTGCCAAATCTATGGCACTCAGCAGGTTTTTGTTGTTGTTTGTTTGTTGTTTTTTTTTTTTTTAGGACATGGTGTCTCTGTGTAGTTTTGGTGCCTGTCCTGGATCTCGCTCTGTAGAACAGGCTAGCCTCGAACTCACAGAGATCCGCTTGGCTCTGCCTCCCGAGTGCTTGGATTAAAGGCGTGCATCACCACCGCCAGGCAGCATTCAGCAGTTTAAGAGTTTTTCCCAACAGTGGAAGGTAATCTCAGGATGATTTTCCCGCAGAGCTGACAGAGGTAGCTGGTATTTGTTTCTGGCTGAAGTGGTACCATCAAGTAGCGAGTGAGTAACCATTTCCCATTCACTGAATGAGGGAGGTGGCTTAAAACTTACAGTCTCCTTGGCACTTTTTCACATTTACATTACTTCTAATTTATATTTTTGCATTTTGTGATTTCAAGTTACTGTATTTTAAACATTCATAAAAGGTGGTTTGCTGTGGGCGCTTTTTAAAAGCTTTATTATTATTATTATTATTACTTTAAGTTATGTGCCTGTGTGTAGGTGTGTGCATTGTGAGTTCAGGTGCCCACAGAGGCCAGAGGTGTCGTACCCTCTATAGCTGGAGTTACAGGCAATTGTGAGCTGCCTGACATGGGTGCTGGAAATAGAAGTCAAGTCCTCTGCAAGTACTCTTACCCGCCAAACTGGGGGATCTGACGCCCTCTTCTGGATTGCATGGGCACCTGCACTCACGTACACACACACACACACACACACACACACACACACACACACAGTTTTAAAAAATAACAATAAATGTTTTAATGCATTTGTCACTGTTCTGGAGGTGGAGAGGTTCAAGATCAAGCATCTGGCATCCTCTGCTTCCCCGGTACAATGTTCTCAACAATTCCATGGGAGCATTTTCATTTTCTTTCTTTCTAACCACACTGTAGTCATATCTACATTCAGGT
Organism: Peromyscus aztecus; assembly: GCA_902168405.1. Lineage (NCBI taxonomy): Eukaryota > Metazoa > Chordata > Mammalia > Rodentia > Cricetidae > Peromyscus > Peromyscus aztecus. The sequence continues at coordinate 25,796 of CABHPQ010000763.1, read as the reverse complement.
GTACTACTCCTGAAATATGGGGAGACAAGAAGGGAATTTTACATCTCCTGAATGTGAATATCATACTTAAAAGTATATCATTTCACAACCGAACCGTTCACTTGCTATAACAGCAGTTTATGACGGAACTTGACACACCTGGAGCCACTGGCTAAATTTGCTCATTTTTAAAAAAATAAATCAATAGCATGGGCAGGGGAATGGCTCAGCAGGTAAAGGTGCCTACCATCAAGCCTGGTGACCTGCATTTGGTCCCAGGGACCCACATAGTGGAAGGAGAGAACTGACTTCTAAAGGCAGTTCTCTGACTTCCATACACATCATAGCACAAGCGCGCGCGCGCGCGCACACACACACACACACACACACATACACACACACTAATATATATAATTAAAATGTTAGATAAATAAATGCCAATATCCAAAATAGTACTTTAGTGCATTGAGAATTCCTCTGCTGGTTACTAATTCCATGGGTTCTGTTAATGATAAATCACTCTCAAGAACATCTGAATTTTTTAATGAATTTAGTTGACAATGGGAAGGTTGCCGAGCTCTCTGCCTGTGTTTCCATTCCAAATGTACTTGAGCCTCCAGACCTGGATTTCTCGACTTCCTTGATTCTAGAAACATTCCCTAAGAACACCTACAAGAAAACTGGATCCAAATTGAAATCCTTCCGCTCGGGTACAACCCTGCAAACAGCCAGTGGAATTTATTTAACCTTCAGCCATCTGCTCAACCAAGTTGAAATTATTGATGACCCATCAGCGATGATCAAGATGGAGAGGCCAGATGAAGAGGTGCCTCTTCTTTCTTTTTTTTTTTTTTTACAAGAGAACCATTGAACTGGTAACAAGACTTGAAATGCCGTGTCAGCTCAGCCCGCATGGTCACCGAGCTCAGCTGCTAGAGGGAAATAAAACTGTTCAGTTAGGGCCACCCTCCAATCCGTCAGAAGGGTAATGGTGTTTGGCTTCAGTCAGGTCGTATGTCAGCAAATATACATCTCCTCGACAGCCCCTAAGAGCGCCTTAAGATCACACTTATTGTTTTATATAGATAGGGGTAGGGTGCTGATGGATGGTAACCAGAGGCCACTGAAATAAATTTCGTCACAATCAGTCGGTAAAGTTCATCTCAAGCCTGGAGAAGGAGAGAGCTGTTCTGATAGAATATTCATTCTGCTCACAGTGCTGGGACATTTTCCCTCTGCTAATGTCGTGTGCAGGCCACAGGAAAGGAAATATCCTCTGCTCTCTGACCCCCCCTCTCCTCTGTATGAGGTCCAAAGGGAGAAAAGAAACAGCAGCGCAACCTTGGGGTCACTGAGGTTGAACAGTCCTTCCAAAGGAACAGGGTGTAATCTGGCCAGGAGACATAGAAATGGGAAGTGGAAGGAAGGGAGGGAGGGAGAGAGGAAGGAAGGAAGGAAGGAAGGAAGGAAGGAAGGAAGGGCTGGTATAGTGAGATGTTTGTGTCTGATGCTGGGTCCAGAAAGCAGCATTGGAGGCTGTGATGGGTAGTTTTAAATGTCAACTTACCACAAAGTAGAATCACCTGGGAAGAGAGCCTCAGCTGAGAAGTATGTAGATCAGGCTGATGGATGGGATGTCTGTGGAGGATTGTCTTAATTGTTAATTGATGTGGAAAGATTCAGTTCATTGTGGGTGGTACTATTCCTAGGCAGGGGGTCATGAACTATATAGGACAGGAGAAATCAAGAGGCAGGCAAGCAATAAGGAGACAGCATAGGTGCCCCCCACCCCACCCCCCACTCGCTTGCTCTGCCCTGCTCTTGCCCGTGTATATGATGCTTTAAGCTCCTGTCTTGGCTTCTGTAGCAGGCTTTCTTTTGGGCCAGCAACCAGCTCCCAAATAAAGACACAGAGGCTTTAGTTATGAATATTAGTTATGAATGCTTGGCATTAGCTTATGCTTGTCCCACTCTTATAACTTAATCTAACATGTTTCTCTTCATCTATGTTTTGCCTCAGAGTGTTTTACCTTTCTTTCATTCTGTATGTCCTACTCCGTGTCTGGCTGGCTGGTGGCTGCCTAGCTGGCTGGCCCCAGATGTCTGTGTTGTGTCCCCCCACTCCAACCCATCCCCACCCCCGTCAACTCTCCCCTAGATTCCTCCTCCTACTTAGTCTTAGTCTCTGTGCCTGCCAGCCCCACCTACCCCTCTACTGCCTAGCTGTTGGCTGTTCAGCTTTTTATTAGTCCAATCAAGTGCCTTAGTCAGGCAAGGTGAACCAGCAACACATCTTTACATAATTAAACAAATGCAGTATAAACAAAAGCAACACACCTTTACAGAGTTGAAGTAATATTCCACAACAGGCTTCCTCACAATAATGGACTGTAACCTAGAATTGTAAGCCAAGAGATTGAGCATAGTTCTCTTCTGTTTTCTGAGCCAGATGAAGCACAGGCCTCAGTCCAGTGATGTAGACACTCAGAGTAAATCCAGTCCATCACTATCTCAGGAAACCCTTAAGATCTAGACACCAAAGGCGGAACTCTGAAGCTTCCAGGAGAACAACTGGAAGATGCCTTCTGTGACAGAGCCTGTGACAATCAGAGTATCTGATAGTGTCCTCAAAGACAATCTGACTGTCACAAGAAGTTGTTCCTGGGAATGAGAAAGGAGACTCAGCAGGAACTGGATAGCATGGTATTCATTGGAGAAATGAGAAGACTTTTCCAAAGGACTCTGTTCTTGTCTCCAGGCCAAGAATTAGCTCAACTCCTGAATTAATCTGTATACTGACCAGCTCTCAGCGCCCATTCTTTTTTTTTTTTAATTTTTATTATTAAAATTTTTTCTATTCATTTTACATACCAACCACAGATCCCTCCCTCCTCCCTCTTCCCACCCCCCAGTCTCCCCTTCAACCCACCCCCTATTCCTACCTCCTCCAAGTCAAGGTCTCCCATGGGGAGTCAGCAGAGCCTGGTACATTCAGCTGAGGCAGGTCCAAGCCCCTCCGCCCTGCACCAAGGCTGCGCAAAGTGTCACACCTGAGGCACCAGGCTCCAAAAAGTCGGCTCATGCACCAGGTACAGATCCCGATCCCCCTGCCTGCGGGAGGGGGAGGGTGGGGGGTGGGACACGGGACAATTCAAGCTAAACAACTGTCTCGCGTATCTAGCCGGCCTAGTTTGGCCAGCTATCTCTGTAAGTTTTCCCATTATGATCTCGATGCCCCTTGTTTATAGAATCCCTCCTCTCTCTCATCAACTGGACTCCTGGAGCTCGGCCTGGCGCCGGCCGTGAATCTCTGCATCTGCTCAGAGCCCATTCTTAAAGGCCCCGGAAAGCTCAAGGAGGGAGAAAGAAAAGGAGCAATGGTGGGAGCAGGTAATCCTGGTGCCCAGGAAGCTGAAGGAGGGGCACAGCCTCAGGTCAAGGCCAGCCTAGCCTACACAGTGAGTCCCGGGCCAGCCTGGGCTACATAGAGTAAGAACTAATCTCAATATGACATGAGAGATGACTCACGAGTTTGGAGTGTTTGCTCTTACAGAGGGGCTGAGTTTGGTTCTCAATACTGGTGTCAGATGACTCATAACTGCCTAAGTCCAGTTCCAGGGGATCTGATGCCTTCCACTGGCTTCTGTGGGCACCTGAAGGTATGAGATATACCTCTAAACACACACACACACACACACACACACACACACACACACACACACACACAAGAAAATAAAAGTAGCCTTGAACTGAACTTATGCTGTGTATAGTGGATACATGAACAGAAACCAAGCCATTCAGCAACGAATTCAGATTCTTTAAGAAAGTGCTTGGTAGCCAGTTGTGGTGGCACGTGAATTTCATCCCAGCACTTGAGAGATAGGATCTCTAAATCTAAGGCCAGCCTGGTCTACATAGTGAGTTTCTGGGCCAGCCAAGGCTACATAGGAAGACCTTGTCTCCAAAAGCAAACAAAGAATAATGTGCTTGGGGCATGAGAGAAGGCTGGGGAGAGGGCTCCGTCAGCTCAAATGCTTGCTTTACAAGCATGAGGACCAGAACTTCAGGCCCCCAAGAGGTATGGCAGTATGCACTTGTAACCCAATGCTGGGGAAGCAGAGACAGGGGGATCCCTAGGGCTCAGCCAGCCAGTCCAGCCTGTGAATGCCAAGCCAATGAGAGACCCTGTGTCAAAGGAAATGGGCAGCGTTCCTGAGGATGACCCCTTAGGTTGTCTTCTGGCTTCCACACCCATACACACATGTGCACTTGCATACATACATGCATAAAAATGAGCTCACCTGGCTGGGCAGTCGTGGCGCACACCTTTAATCCCAACACTCGGGAGGCAGAGGCAGAAGGATCTCTAAGTTCAAGGCCACCCTGGTCTATAGAGCAAGTTCCAGGACAGCCAGAGATACACAAAGAAACTCTGTCTCGAAAAACAAAACAACAAGCAAGCGAACAAACAAACAAACAAAAAACAACAAAAATGAGCACACTTCACCTCCCTGCCTGCTGCTTTATCAGACTGGAAAACACCACAACAGAATTCTAAGGCATTTTGACTTCCATCTTGATCGGGAATGGGAAGAAAATAGATGAACATCTCACTTTCTCCATGTAGCCTATGCTTTACTGGCATGTTCGCATGCTTGCATTCTTTCTTTGAATACAGCCATAGTCATACACCTCGGTGTCTTCAGAGTGTAGATGACACCTCAGGATCGGGGACATTCAAGCCAGCAAAGCACCAGAGCAAACATTTACCAGCATCCATCATGAAGAAGCCACGCAGCAGGCTGCTGTCCAAAACAGGGCGAAGCTTCTAACCCACCGTCTGTGTGGGTTAGTGTGCTGTGAAGGTTGGGCAGTCACTGGCTTTCCTGGGTGAAAAGAAGCGTGTGTGGGAGGGTTGGACCACATCAGGCTCTCCTGAGTGAACATCTCTTCAGTTCTTTTCTTTTTATACGTTTGTAGTCAACACAGAGTTCAGCTTAGTCTGCGTACTGAAGAGGGATGTACAAACGACATGTAAATGGAGTTCAGATTCCTATATTTGGGTTGGCTTTGCAGTGTGGCACTCTAAATTGAAAGCTTTACAACTATGCATGCCAACCTGACAGTCTCACTCTCAGGAGTAATAACTGGTGAAGGACTCTACCAAGACTCAGCAGAAGGAGGTCCATTACATGGAAGCAACTCATGTCCATGAATATATTCAATGGAATAATACATAACTTTAAAAATGGCCTTGCCACAATCATTCAATGGCTTGAGATGATAACAATACATTAATAATATTTAGGTGGGCACAGAGTGTAACTGTGGGGCAATATACTTCATTACATGTGTAAGACCTTTAGGTTTTACCTCCAGAACTGGGGAGGGTGAGATCACTTCTGACTTTATTTTTTTAGTGTTCTCAGTTCTAATTTTTTGGAGACGGGGCCTTATATATTCCAGTTGGCCTTGAACTCGCTATGAAGCCCTGAACTCCTGACCCTCCTGCCTCCACCTCCCAAGTGCTGGGATTACAGGCATGCACCACCACATCCAGTTTTATGTGGTGCTAGAGATGGACAAGCACTTAACCAGCTGAGCTACATCTGAGCCCCAGTGTTTTTAAAATCAGGTCAAAAGTGGCCTAGCAGGACCAGGGAACTGGGCTTCATAGAGGCAGATATAACCATGGGTGAAGGGTCTGTGAATGACAGGTTTGGAGACTAGGGTGAACTGTACTTACATATGTTTGAAGTAATTTCAAATTTTTAAGATGATATTAAACAATATGCAACTAAAAATCTCACCTTTTAGACATTAGATATGATAATATGTATGATATATAAAATCAGAGAAAACATCAAAATATGGCTGTTTCTGAGTAATAAATAATATTTCTGTGTTTTTCTACATTGTTTTTACAGAGTTTTCTCTTATATGTATTTTGTAAATGTTAAAAATGGACCTGTATTACAGTTTCGGTGCATAAAATTAGTTTTGCTTTTTGGTATATGTCCATGTACATTAGTAACTTCCAGCCTTGAAATTATGAGATCATATTATAAAACATAATTGTTTCATCTATAATTCAATTAACCTCCACAATATATAATGTACTTCCATGTCACTGTAAGATGTTCTCCTCATATAAAATATGGAAAATGGGTCATATTTGGGGATATTATTTATCATCTCTGTTACCTATGGTTCATTGATCATTTTCTTGTTTGAAAAAAAAAAACTCTACTGGAATTAAATCAGTTCCTTTGCATTTCACAGCAGAGCCTCTACAATCAAGCAACTCCTCTAATTACTATTTATCTGGATGTAAAAATGCTAAAGCCAATGCCTTTGCTACTGTGGGTCTCTATGGCTTTTTATCACCCTCTTTAGTCTGCTCAGAATCACGTTAAACAATAGTTAGAAATGCTACTGATACTGAAATGATTAGTAAATTTGCCAAGATACACAATATTTCTTGTATAGAAGTTTTGCTAAAAAGCCTCGAGGACATAGAGATTTGGCTACATGGGTAAAGGTGTTTGTGCACAAGGCTGGTGACCTAAGTTCAGTTCCCAAGACTTCCTGCAATATGTCCCCTAACCTCCACACACGTCCTGTGGCATGCATACACTCTCCTTCCTACCCCTACATTAAATAAACACAAGTTAATTTTCAATTTTTAAAGAAAAGAATTTGAGCGGATCGGGGAGATAGCTCGTTCAGTAAAGTTTTTGCTGTGCGAGCATGTGGACTAGAGTTTAGATCCCTTCCCCAGCACCCGTGGGAAAGTCCAACACTATAGCAGGCCTGTAGTCCCAGCACTGGGGAGGCAAAGACAAGGGGATGGATCCCTTGGTCTCATTGGCCAGCCAATCTCACCAAATCAGTGAGCTCCAGGTTCAGCCATGTTGGGCCCCTGTCCCCCATTCCTTGGGGAGCTGTTGCCTTGCTTGCTGACCTTGATCAGATGTCCTCCCTACGCTAATTCCCTGACGGTTTCATTCCTCCTAAACAGCTTACCGAAGGTTCCTTGTTTGCGTATCCTGCATATTGATGGAATGCTAGAATGTAAAACAGCTGTAGCGAACTTTTGCCCTCCCAGGTTCTTCCACTGTGCTGTAAGTCTGTATTTAAGGCCTCCTCCCTCCTTCAATAAAGAGCATTCTACTGAGACGAATGACCCGCTGTCTTGGCTCTCTTTTTAATCCTCAGCCCCTCGCTCGGACATGGTGAACAGGTAGTAATGTGGGCATTGCTACACAGCCAAAGACCCTGTCTCAAAAACTAAGGTGGAGAATGAGTGAGGAAGACACCAAGACATCAACTTCTGGCCTTTACACTAGTGTGCACGTGAACATGTACACACAAAAGAAAAGAAAACTCGAGACTTGTTAAAGTGTACTGTTTAAAATGAAAGTTTTCAACAGATCTTATCACTTATAAACACAAAGCATTTTTTTTGGCCTGTGCATTATAACAAGGATCTTCAAACTGATATTCATGAATCATATCTTAAAAATGAGATTTTCGGAGGCTGGAAAGATGACTGGAGATGGCTTGGCGATTAAGGGCGCGTGTCACTCTTGCACAGGACCTGACTTTGCTTGCCAGCAACCACATGGCAGCTCACAGTCATTGAGTGGTCTGACGCCCCCTTCTGACCTCCACGGGCACTGCACATACCTGGTACACAGATATGCAGCAAAGCACCCACACATACAAAATCAATTTTTATTTTTTTGTTTTTTTTTAAATACAAGGTTTCTTTGTGTAGCCCTGGCTCTCCTGGAACTTGCTCTGTAGACCAGGATGGCCTCAGACTTGGAGATCTGCCTGCCTCTGCCTCCTGAGTGCTAGGATTAACGGTGTGTACCACTATGCCCAGCTAAAATAAATATTTTTTCAAAGAGATTCTTTGTTGAATTTTATAAAGTAAATTTTCAGTTATGATTATTGGACACATAATATATAAAACACTACATTAAAATATAAATATATGTATATAGTAATATAGCATTTCATATATTAGATATATAATTACCATAATTGCATATATATACATATATATTTAAAGTTAACCTTTTTTAACATGAAAATTTTGAAGACATTCTTTGAGCCAGTTTAGCTGAAGAGAAATAAGCATGTGGCTTTTGTAATCTACTCAAAACTGGATGAAAACACAACTCCCATTAACTAAAACATGACTTCACAGCATGCTTTGAGTGAAGAAGGAATTCTTTAATCCTGTCTTTGCATTTAATCCTGTCTTTGCATTTGAGGAACGTAGCTCTAACTGCATTGTATCAGAATGTTATACCATAAGGTAGAACGTTTAACTGAGTTGGAAACAGAACTGTCTGTTCTAGTTGCTCTCTGTTGATACATCATTCCTATACTAGTCTCACAGCACACTCTAACTTTTCTAATCTGCACACAATCAATATTATTCCCCTGAAGTGAGAAAACAGGTTGAACTTGTTTTGTGAATCTGAAGTTACTGAGCCAGGCATGATAGCACAAGCTTGTAATCTCAGCACAGGGGAGGCAGGACAATCAGGAGTTCAAAGCCAGTCTGGGCTACATAGTGAATTGAAGGTCAGCCTGGGTTACATAGAGTATCAAAACAAAAACAAAGCCCCAGATCCCATGTAAACCAATCAAGCCATGGTGGCCCACACTTGTAAACCTGGTGCTGGGAAGACAGAGACGGTGGATCCCTAGGGCTCCCTAAGATGCCAGTTTCCTCTGATTGGGGAGCTCACACAGGGAGAGGCTGTCTCAAAAATAAACAAATAAATAAATGAAGTCGGATGGGTGCCTGAGGACCAAATGACAGATGAAGTTGTCCTCTGGCTTCATCACACACACACATCCCCAACACACACACACACACACACACACACACACACACACACACACATTGCTTTCTTCCCTAGAAACTAGGAGCCAACTGCATCTATAATGAAGGATCAAACCTAGCATCAAAAATGGGATAGAAGAAGGAATGAAGCTGAATCATTCATTAATTCAGTTTCCTGAGAATAAGAGTAATCCCAAGAGTGACTAACTACAGATGCTCAATCACCCATCCCCCGAGGGAAAATCTGGATGAGTACCCAAGTCATTCTGATGGTGTGGGTCAGTGGAATCACCTTCTAGTTTGGATTAAACTGTTAGCGCCTTAAGGACCAGCAGTGTGTCTTAGATTCCTTTTGTATTCCACAGAGGTTCAAATTATGAGATCACTTTAAATGAGTTAGGTCACTGGGATTGACCGAAGGATGGGCAGAGCTTCCTGCTGAAAAACTATTCGCTGACTTGATGCTCACTGGTAGCTCCACTGTTGAAGGTGTTTGACATTGTTTAGGAAACAGACACGGGAAACCCAGAGGCTGCGCTATAACATTGTTATCATCCAGTAGGGTATCCAATTTGTTTGGAAATAATACAAAGCAGAACTTGATGGGTTCCATGATATGAATAAAACCGCTGAGAGAGTGAAAAGAACTGCAAACAGTTTAGCTCTGTCTTGATGGACCAAGTTAGATTTCAGAGAATGACGGAAGAGGGAATGGCTACTCTGTAAACATGGGCATGTGTAACTAAGCACCCGCCACTGCCAAGCATTGTTCTAGATACTAAAGACTGGACAGCGTACAAAAGAAAGTCCCTGTTTGTGTTCTAAAGCCGCAGTAAGCCTGGAAACAAAGAGAAAGATGCTATGCTGCACTTGACAGTGTTCCTCACAGACAGCAGCTGTGTGTGAGTCTGTCTGGGAGGGAGGAGAGAAGAGACTGGGATGCTCAGCTAGGAGACCAGGGTGAGAGGAAGGCATGGCAAGAACCCAGCTTATGGAAGGCAGTAAGAATGGAAAGGAGTTGGTCACAGTCACATTTTTTAGACTTGTTGCTTATGTGTACACACCTGTCTGTGTGAATTAATGTGTACCATGTGTGTGTAGGTGCCTGAGGAGGCCAGAGGACATGCAATCCCCTGGAACTGGAGTTACAGTTGCTTGTAAGCCACCGGATACAGTGTAGGGAACTGAACCCAAGCCTTCTACAAGAGCAGTAAGTGCCCTTCACCCCTGAGCCCTTTCCCTCTCGCCCCAGATTCTGGTCATTTTAAAGACAACATGTGGGACTGGGGAGATGGCTCAGAAGTTAAGAGATCTTTTGCTGTTGTTGCAAAGAACCTGAGTTCTGTTCCCAGCACCCACATTGGAGGGCTCACAGCTGCCTATAAGTCCAGCTCCAGAGGTTCCAACACTCTTAGAGCTTCATGATTGCAGATAATTAGCATTTAATTATTTCATATCATCTTCCTTGTACTTATGATCAATACATCTCTATCTCACTAGTCTGATTCTTTTGACTTTTTGATTTTCTCTCTTAAACAATTGTTTATCAGCCACCCCAGCATGCAATTTCAATTAATTTAATATTATTGCATTTTATTCAATCATCCAACTTTAACATGCTGAGGAGATGGCTCAGTAGACTAAGAGCACTTATTTGAACCTGAGTTCAAATCCCCAGAATTCATATCAAAAGATGGATGTGGCTACTCACATGTCTGTAACAAATCATAGTGCCTTTAAAAGAAATGGGGATTATGGAAGCCTTTAAGGGTGTCTGTGCAAACTGGCTCTAAAGAAACTGATGAAATTGTCTGCGGAATGGAATTTTGTAGGAAACTGGTGGCATCAGGTGCTTGCAGGACAGATAAGTGAGAGCCCAAGGGAGTTTGCTCTGTATACTTTTTGTACTCTGAGAATCTTGAAACTTGAGAATAATTTTTTTTTTTTATGCTTAGCTGATCTGCAACTAACTATGCAGTTGAGGCTGCCCTGGAACTCACAGAGATCTGCCTGGATTAAAGGCCCTGGGCACAAATAGATTTTTTCAGTCACAAGCAATATAATTAACACTTAAGAGACTAACAATAAAACAGACTAATGTTGTAAAATATGGTTGGAACCCAGAGATTAGCCATTGCGTGGTAAGGTGGCCATCACTGTGTTAGTAAGTAAATGAAGGCTGATTATTTTTCGTCCAGTATCACTCTCTCCTGCTGCTGGGAGAGTCAAAGTGTTGAGCTAAATGGAGGAACACAAATGGAATGCAGATGTACATGAGAAGTGAACTCACTACCAACCTGCCTCTTCCATAACCAACGAAGCCTGCCTTTTCAAAGTAGCCATTACCTTAGTGAGACTAGCCCGCAGTAACTTCCTCAGAGCACACCAAAAGTGAAGGATCCAGGCAGTGACAGTGGTTACAGGCTGTATCCTTGGTATGTAGAGACCTGTGGGTGCACCTCACATAATATCAGGGAAGGATGTTCTGAAACAGGTTACAAGAAGGAGAAACAGACACAAAGGCCCATCCAATTGATACTTGCTAGGAAAGGAAAATCAGCTTTCTCCAATGGAGTGTCACTGCATACATCAACCACAATCTAGGGCAGACCCCCATACCCAAGTGTAGTTGACAAACAAGAAACAAACTCCACAGCGGGTTTTGTTGTTTTTTTTTTTTTTTTTTTTTTTTTGAGGGGGAGTTTGTTTTGACATATTTTTTTTGGTCTGATTAGTTTTTTTTTGTTTGTTTGTTTTGATTTTGTTGTTGTTTGGTTTGGGTTTTTTTTTTCCAAGAGAAAAAACCATGAAGTTGAGTGAGTAGGGAGATGGGGATAGTCTAGGAGGTATCGGGCGTGAGGAAAAATATGATCAAATTTTACTATATGAAAAAATTACTAAGAATTAATTGAGAAAAGAAAGGAAATAGTTTACAAATAAATGTCCCAATTCTATCAAATGATCAGGGCAACTACATTGCTCTAGTTCACCCTCAGCACGAGTTCTACTGAAGACCAACTGTTTTAGTTGCTTCTACAGCTCAAGGAGGTTGCACCCTCACTGTTCACAGACATTCAGGGTGCTGAAGGAACACTCTACCTCAAAATTCTATCTGTATCAGAATTTCTTCTGACTGTGGGTCCCAGGGTCATTATTTCTCTCTCCCTTCTACAATATATGAGAGTAAATGAGCATTCAAACCCCATCAGTAC
>CABHPQ010000763.1:0-13339 GCA_902168405.1 Peromyscus aztecus | reverse complement strand
TTCACCCTCAGCACGAGTTCTACTGAAGACCAACTGTTTTAGTTGCTTCTACAGCTCAAGGAGGTTGCACCCTCACTGTTCACAGACATTCAGGGCGCTGAAGGAACACTCTATCTCAAAATTCTATCTGTATCAGAATTTCTTCTGGCTGTGGGTCCCAGGGTCATTATTTCTCTCTCTCTTCTACAATATATGAGAGTAAATGAGCATTCAAACCCCATCAGTACTACCCCCACAAAGGGGTGCTCCATGATTTAACTGGGAATCCACACACATTTATACCTCTTAGAAAAAAAATAGAGGTCCCAGGTATAATGACTCGAAAGGACCCTTTATGTCACTGTGAGGGCTAATTAAGCTATAGATGTCATCTCTGTTTGCCAAATGAGGGGATAACTTTGAAAAAAAAAAAAAACACAACCCACTCTCCCCATACCCTAATTTTATCTGTCTGGATAAATATAATTAGGTCCAGGATGATGGTTTGTTAGCATTGTATTTCCTGTGTTTGCAGGGCATTCAGAGCGATTGTAAGGCTCACAACAAATAGGATAGGTTTCTGACTTTCATCAGGAAGTACGTGACTTTTGAGAGTCACATGGGCCAGGAGTGAGCATTTGTGCAAATTAACTCTTCTTGTATTCAGACAAGGATAGAAGAGACTTTGTCTTAGCTGATTTGCATGCACTAATTGCTGGTTCTGAGTTAATGCAGAGCAATCACCTACATGATCGCATTCATAAATTAATATTTTTACTTTGCATTTACACACAGAAAGAAACAGTATAAATAATTTTAAAGCTGTGACTACACTTACATAATGAAGTGGTTAATTAAAGTAATGAGCTGGTTAATGACAAGCACCCTCCAAATTTTTCATAAAATATCCATATAAGGGAGAAAGAAATATCCTTGCTTGGATAATTATCATAATTGCCTCAATATTTGATTTTACTTTTTACATGGATATATGCCCTAAACGTCACTCTAGTTATAAACCTGAATTATTCTTGCTTTTCTTGTGGACATATGGATATAAAAGCTGGATGCCAAGACTAAATGCCAAGGCAACAGAGGTATCACACAGGATGGAGATAGCCCCATCCCGGTAGGACTGAGCACAGGCTGGTTCAGATAAGCAGGAGATACTGAGCACAGAAAAACAGAGATTTAGGTTACAGTACACTACCCATTGTCAGTACCGAGGGGCTTCCTTACCACCTTCAGCCCAGAGTGCACATTCCAATTTTTAAGGAATCCACTCTTCTAGAGAGCTCTGATCCTCTGGTCTAATAGACCCTTTGCCTTAAATGTGAGGGAATGGGGAGACTGTGGAGATTAAACCACTTGCCCTGCTCACATGAGGAACAAAGTTCGGATCCCCAGAACCTATGGAAATGCTTGGTGGGCATGGCAACCATCTGCATTTCAGCCTCAGAAAGCAGACAGGGATTCCCAGAGCAAGCTGGATAGCAAGACTAGCCACAGCTGAAAGCTCTAGTTTGATTGAGAGACCCTGACTCATTGTATCAAGTGAGAGACCAAGGATGAGTCCAGACATTAACCTTGGGTCTCCAACATGTGTGCATCCTTTGGCCCTTCATATTTAAATCGTGTGTGTGTGTGTGTGTGTGTGTGTGTGTGTGTGTGTGTGTTAATGTGTATGAGTGTTTTGCCTGCAGTACGTATGTGTATCACGGACGTGCCTGGTGCCCTCAGAGGCCAGACAGGGTGCTGAAGCTTTTAGGGCTGGAGATACAGACAGTTATCACACAGGTAGGTGCTAAGAACTGAACCTGGGTCTTCTAAAAGAACAGCAAGTACTCTTAACCACTGAACCACCTCTCTAGCCCTCACACTGAAAAAAAGTATGAGGTCACTCAAACACAGGACTTTGGGCATTTTTATTCCTGTGTTACATACCCGAGTGGTCTCTGCCAACAGACACACACGGGTACCTGTGACAGGTACCTGAGGAAGGTCTGTGGAGCCTTCTCAGGGTTGTCCCCCCATGGACAGGAAATGCAGGAATGGCTGGCCATTTCCTGTTTAAGTGTGGCCTGATCTAAATGTAGTTTCTGTACAAACAGAAGTAGATGACTGTAAGATCCCTCCATCTCTAATCTCATGGAGGAGGGGCTATCCATTTCCTTCTTGTGATTCCACACAAGCACACAGAGCTCCCCTGGGATCTAAATGGTACAGCTGAACAAAGTGGGACCAGCTGGTGTCAGGGTGGAGCAGGAAGGAGCAGTAGTAGTAGTAGTAGGGAACTGGTCAATGCATTAACACTCACAGGATATTAGAAACGAAAACCAAAAGAATTCAGTTGCAGCATGACAATTCTTATGCTCGGAAAGATGCAAGCATCTCCACTGACCTGGCTTGGTCATTTGTTTTCCTTTTCTATTCAAGCTAGGAGGTACAATGTGGTTTGTTTTTTTTCCTCAATGATTAAATATTACTCCCTTTGAGGATAGAGGAATTTGAACTTTAGTTTAACAGTGTTTTCAATAACTACATCCCCATGTTCAATATTTTCTTAAATAATGATTATATACAACAGGCCATTCTGGAGCATAATAAGGGACGGATTCTAAGTTCTAAGAATGGCTGGCATTACTTACAACCCTTTCTGCAGCAATGGCCAATAAAAAGACCACATTTTCAGCACACACATCTCATTCTGAAGACCCTAATGCACAGAGTCTATTTCTTTAATTTATAGGAATGTGAAAGCCATTCTAAGGATAACATTTTATGAGTCAACGCTCATCAATATCTGCTACTTTTAATTTCTTTTCGAGCATCTCGTTTCCATTGTCATGTCTGAATTACCTCGATTATTGTATTTTACCTATTTCAATGTCTACTTCTTTCCTCCTGAAAATGAATTCACTCAGTGAGTGTCAAAATGAGCCTAGAGACCCTTCAGATTTAAAACACACTTCAAGTCGTCATCTATCCTACCGGAAAATCAGATATGGCCCTCTCTGATAAGAATTTTGTTTACACTTATCATTAAATCAGACTTACTAAAATAACCTTCTAACAGAAATAAAAAACAGAAATGCAAACTAAAACTTGGTTGTTTTTCAGGTTTTGAACCCTTTATTAATAAGTGCTGTCATAACTACGTTTCCTTTGCCCCACTTCTTGTTTTACTGAAGAAAAAAACACGGTGAAAGATTGAACCTATATATAAATAAATCTGTCTAAGAATGTATATGTGGACATATAAACAGACATACAAACAGCAGACGGTGCTGTAAATGACTCATGACAACGTGAAGGTAAAGATGCTTCAGACAGCAGAGCTCTAGAGTCATCAGAAACAGAGCAGAGGAAGACAGACTGCATTTCAGGTCATCCTTCACCTGGTCCGTTATAATCATGAAAACGTCATTCCAACTTTTCATGCACTGCCGAGGTCTCCCTAGTAGACATTTTGTAACAACTATGAGGAGTGCCCCAGTGTGTAAGGGTGCGGCCAGTATGTTCCCATCTTCCTTCACCCCACACCGCCAAACTTCCATAGTTTAGCCTTCTATTTGAATGGCTAAGAAAACTAAAGAAACAGGGCTTTGTTTTATTGATACTGAAAGTCATCTAAGAAGTTAGCTTACTGTCCATGGCTAAATGCTTGCCCCTCATGAAGAAAGTGTGTGTATTACTGGGTCATATTCTGCTCTCAGTTATATTGTTCCAGGAACATACTTACTATTTTCCGTTCTCACCTATGCCTTCAGTGGATTTTTCTTCTACTAGTTTGTTTTAATTTTCTTGCTCACTTTTCTAAATATAAACTTTATATTTTCTACTACAGAATGAATAAAATATTTTTGAGACAGAGTCTCCTCTATTCCAGGCTGGCTTCAAGCTCTCTGGATAGCGAAGGATGATCTTGCATTTCTGACTTCTGATCCCCCTGTCTCCAATTCCTAAACACTGGGATTACAAGCATGTACCACCATACCTGGCATAGAATGAATAAAATTACCTTGTTCTAATAACCCAAACGTAACTAGTATAGATACTATTAAATGTTAATACAATATAGATAGATAAATATACTACATAAACAATATATAGTATAGATAAATTTAAAATGTTACAACAATTTAAAAAATAAGTAGATACCAGTTACAGACACAGATTTCAGGTTTTCAAAGGTTTACTAGATATGGTGGCATCAGGTCCTAGCTAATGGAAACTTAGAACAAAATAACCCAGTACATTGATGGACAATAACAACAAAGTAACCAAGCAGGACACAGAGACTTCTCTCATGGACAGTCTCACCTCCCCGTTAGAGGATCAGCAAGCAGTTCAAGAGAGAGATCACATAACATCCACAGCACCTCATCAGGAGATAAATGTTAGGAAATAAACATTTGGGCTGATTTTGTAAGCTCCATAGATCTTTGCAATTATGTCTATCTCCAAATGAAAGATGATGTCATCTAAGATAGACATCTGTTGATATGTGTGTTTTTATAAGTGCCACCCAAATACAATTCAATTAACTTTTCTCTTGTGAATTTCTGAGTTTACCTCTATCTGGTGTTTCATCTATGGGGGAAATGTGAGCTGTTGACCATTTCCTAGACAGAACATCCATCTTCACAACTTTGCACTGAAGACTATTATTTTATTTTACAAAACATCTTTTCTTCCTAATTTAGGCTTTCATTTTCTGACATGGTTTAGGCAATTTAGGCTTGTAGTAGAAACAAAATAAAAAATTTTAAATGTGCAAATGAAATGAAGACCACCAACAACAGAAACTGTTCAGTGCATTGGATAATGGAGTTTTAATGTATCTTTGCTGTCGGGTTAGTGTATTCGTGTGATAATTTTATGTGACAGTATAATTAAATTGTAAAACAATTCCCATTGCCTATGTATTTTATCTATTTATCATCATTTATTTCTTTACCTCTTTTGCTGCAATAAATATTATTGTAAGGAGAGTTAAATAAGTTAAACCAATGCAATTACTTTTACAGATTGAAATTAACTTCATATATCAATTTGTACACATTTATACAAAGTACCTATAACTGGCCTGGTATAAATAAATGCATTTATTGCAGTATATTTATGATGTCACTGTGGTTTCCATGTTTGCCTTCCTTTTGAGTAATGATATATATGTTTAAACTTGACATTTTAACAGTTTTTTCAAACAATTTCATTCATTATCAAATAACCATTTATTACACTGTGGCAATTTCATACCGTTTACTGAACCCTTTAGGCACTCCTAAACAATGATTTATCAACCAATATACAGATTTTAATGCTTATCACAGCAAATACAGAAAGCAACATTAAGTAGTGACCTGACAAGAGATAACTAAGTTATCCTTTTAAAAATCTCGAGCCATTTTTAGTGATCACCAGCATGCATTTACATACAGCTGATAGAAATTAGGGGAGCTATAGTTGACTGTTATATTCTTCATGTATCAAATTGGCTTATTATAAAACAAATATGGATATTAGCCATATGACCCCAATTGTTGATTTTAGAGGGGAGGAAGAAGGGTGTTTGAAACATCTTGGATGCTGGCCTTCTTGGTAGTCTTTTGTACCAAGGCCTCTCCCTAGGAGGGAAAAATATTCCTGCTCAGAAAAGTCTTCTCTGGGTAACGGATCAGGGATGATCCAGATGGACCGTGTTGTGTGAGATAAATGGCTACTTAAAATAATCTGATCTGCTCACTGCACACAAGGCACAGCCCGACCGTTTCAATCCTCATGAGGTCTGACCACATCATCTTCACTGGAGCATCCCACCAAAGTTATGTGGTTGGGAACTTTTATTAGAATGAGGAAATTGAATTTCTCAATCCAGAGAAGCCCCGCCAACAGCAGAAGCATTGTCTTTGTGGGATCCCACAATGGATCCATTGAACAGTTAGCCCTGAGAGAATCCTGAAAGTTTATTGAAAAACAATTAACAGAGACTGAAAAGGAGGAGGGAAGAACCAGGACAAGCTTTTCAAGTGGGGTCATTTACATAAAACATTAAACCTGATAAAGGTGTCTGTCAGCCTGTGGGAGGGTCTGTACGTCTTCAGTTATTCGAGTCCAGAGTGAATTAATTTGACACTAATTGCGGAAGGATTAAATTTATTCCATCTCTATAGGCTACTCCTTGACTATTAAAATTAAATGAAGATAAAAATGAATTATTCTTTCCTAGCTCAAAAATTAAACACCAAACCAATTTATGAGTGTGTGGGAGAAGATGGGCAATCAGGATCACAGTCTGTGCTGTTTTGTTTTCTAAAATAAATTGAAATAAGAAGTGTAATTTTAGATTGATTTATTAATTTAACCAAAAGATCCCTTATTTGGGAGACCCCTGGGATACCTTTGGAATTACAGCTTGGTAGAAGAACCTAAAAAAATAAACACTTTAATTAGTACTTTAAAAATACACAACACAGCTCATACAAGTACATTTACTACAGGATGGTTTTAATAACCAAACTAAGCAAAAATTATTAAAGTGAAAAAAGCGTATTTCAAGTCGTTTCAGCACTGAGGTGAAACCACAAGAAATGGTCTTATAAACCAAACTTCAAAGGGACTCCCCATTTCCCAAACAGTCCTTAAACATACATGACTAGCTCAAGGACTAAGATCCCCTGGGACTCCCTGAGAATGATGTCTGGTTCTTCATTGGCTGCCACTTGCTCTCTGGTCTAAAGGGATGGATTCAGGGAAAGGGATGAGAGAAATCTACGACTTCCATGGTCAGACTGGAATTCTAAAGGGTGTTTACTGATTCTACATCCATGGCTTTGTCAAGTACACTGTGCAAACTTTCAAACCTCAAATATGACTTATAAATATTCAGATGAAGGCATCTCTCTCTTTATGGGACACAGGATTATATATTAATTTGCATTGTTTGGTTGCTTATGCCATCTTTTTTTTTAAAGATTGAAAAATAGACAAACAAGATGCGATTTTTTTCAGATATTTATACTTGAATACCTACATAGCATTTTGTGAATTCCTAAAAAATAATATATTCTTATCCTACGTTCCACAAAATGCCAAAGTAGATTTAAAAAAAAACTCTTTAGGACCTCATAAATAAAGGAAATGAAATTACATAACTTGCCCAGTGTCTGGGGGGGGGGGTGGGATAGCAAAATAAGGTCTAAAGTGCCTCCTCTCACCTCAGCGCCTTCCACTTCAGCAGAAGCTTATGCACAAAATTCTTCTATTTTAGCATGGATCAGTGTCAGAATCTAATTAAGGAAAGACTAACAAAGTAATTTCAGGCATTAGTCATCCTACTGGTTTAACCCTCCCTTCATACTCTCTCGTACCCCAAACTACACACAAGCCACATACAAATATTAAGCGTACATATAGTCCCATATACGAATGAGTGACCTCCTAAAGGGCAAGGGCTCCCTTCAATATAAGTCTAGAATTTTAGAAATCAAGGATGTTTTAAACGTTCATGTGAAATTTGTCATTTCATCTCTTCCTATTCCATATGTGTGTATGTACATTGTACATGTGTCTCTGTCTGTCTGTCTGAACTAGAAAATCTTTCTTCCTTTTTCCAAACCAAGTAGAATGTGGTTCTTTAGAAATTGTACTGGAAAAAAGTGTTTATCTTCATCATAAGAAAACTATATAAGTGAAGAATGTGGTAATATTCCTACTTCCTCCTGAGCTGTAATGAAAGTTATTAAAAATAGCTGAAAGTTATCAAAAAGAGTTGTTATGAACTGGGGAGATACTTCAGCTTGTAAGGTGTTTGCATTGAAAACATAAGGACCTGAGTTCAAACCCCAGAATCCATGGGGTTTTTTTTCATTTGCTTGTTTTGTTTTGTTTTTTAAAAAGCTGGTTATGGTGACACTCTCAATCCCAGCACTGAGCAGGTACAAACAAGTAGATCCGGAGGGCTCATTGGCTAGTCAGTCTCGCCTGCTTGCACTTTCAGGTCAGTAAGAGACCCTGCCTCAAAAATCACAACAATGACAATGTAGGCAGATCCCGAGGAATGACCCTCAGGCCTCCACATGCATGTACACGCATGTGCCTGCATGCACACACAGAGAAATGTTAGTAAGATCCCATTTTCTTGCTTTTCATTTTGTTTTGACTTTCTTTTTCTTTGAGAGTCTTAACTACAGAACCAGGCTGGCCTGAAACTCACTATATAGCTCATAGTAGCTTTGAATTTACCACCCTCCTGTCTAGGGCTCCCAAGCATTGAAGTTATAGGCCTTCACCAACATGCCTGGCTTCTGTGCTTCACAACACAAATAATCCCTTAGATTCTCTCAGCTGAGTAAACTACTCTCAGGATGTGTGGTGGTTTGACTGAGAATGTCCCCATTAGCTGATGTCCACCCTTTAAACTACAGTCCTGTTAATGCTTTATTTGGCTAAATTTGATTTTTTAAAAAATCTCTATTATTGCAGCAGTTTCTTGTGTATCTTGTAATGGACTTCTTTTCCCAAAACAGAGGTAGACTAGACTCTAAAGAAGATGAAGAACTGACTAACCCTCTGGTGGATGACGGTGGTGCAGGTTTGTGCTGTTGTGGATGAGGGTTCAAGAAGCAAGTCCTACACTATGAACTTCAGTTAACCCTCATGCTTAGCAGAGCCAACATGTGAAAGCTCTGCTGCAGCTAAAACCATCACTGTCTCAGCAGCAGCAGTCAGTCAAACTCCACATCTTTTCTGGTTTGTTCTTTGTCTTTTCTTTTTGGAATGGTCATGGTGCTGCCAACACTTCATGCCGTTAAGAAGAGTGCAGTCTACCTCCCTCTTCAGGACTAATGCTTATTTTAATCAGGAGCTGGGGTCTTCATACTTTTGCAAGAGTGTTTCTCATTAGGTGGGGTGATTTTTTTGTCCCTTTTTGCAGTGTTTCCTGTATAGGACAGGGGGTCTTGGGTACTGTTTCGAAGTGAAGGGTCAGTGTAAATGAATTCCCTGTACACAGATCTCTGCCCACATGGCAGCTATGATAACAGGCTGCTGTGATTTTGCCAAACCTTGGGATTTGTTTGTTTGTTTTGAGACAGGGTCTGTCTGTGTAGCTCTGTAGACCAGGCTGGCCTCGAACTCACAGAGATCCACTTGCCTCTGCTTCCTGAGTGCTGGGATTAAAGACCTGCACCACCATGCCCATTTTAGGATTTTGTATTATAAAATGAAGATAGTTTTAAACTTGCATGTGTCATTTCTTCAGTTTATCACCCCCGTGTGTGTGTGTGTGTGTGTGTGTGTGTGTGTGTGTGTGTGTACCAGCATGTGCACCACCTCCATGCATTTACCCATGTTAGCACATGTGGGGGTCAGAGGAGACATTGGGATGTTTTCAATTGCTCTCCATTTTATTTATGAGGCCTGGTCTCTCACTGAACATGAGGCTTACCATTTGGGGAGCCAGCAAGCCCCTAGGATCCGCCTGTGTCTCTCCTCCAACTCTGAGGTTACAGGCATATACCACCACCCCTCGCAATTTTACTTGGGAGCATCCTCCTGGCCCTATTCTTTTAGACTCAAGGAAACATCTTACTCAAACTGTAAACATAGACTCTGATTAGTCTGATTATTGGTTGTGATAGGTAAGCTAACCTAGTGTTAGCCTCTCCTCACTGAATGATGAAGACCATACCTCTCCTATCCCCAGCAAACATGGCCATATCCAAATCTCAACTCTCTTGTACTTGTAGAACCTCAAGTCACAACCTACCTATTCTGGAGTGAGTTGAATTTTTAAAAATCCAGTGTACTAGAATACTCTAACAAGTAAGCCTAGCACTCCCCAGGAACAGCTACAGTCCAGCTCTAAACATGGGGATGTCTCTTCAAACTGTGTTACCGGTTCCCTCCAGTACTCTCTGGGATAGAGAAATGGTACACAAGGGTGACATGCATAGTACAATTTGACTTTCTGAAACAGGAACACACAAATTCTCTCTGGAACAATTTCTTTGACAAGCTCATAGCAAAATGGAAACATTCATCATGCCCAAGAAAAACTGCTGCTAGGTTTAGAATTTTATAAAGTGAATAAGTTTAATATATATGTATATATACATGCATTTCAGACTGGTGTTATTAATAATTAAATGAATATATAATTGCATCCACTTTTCTCCTCTGCTTTACCAGCAAAGACATCTTCAATCCATGTAAAAAAGGGTATTTTGTGGAGGTTTTTCAAAGATTGTGAAGGAGCTGCCAGTGTCTGTGAATTTATGATTCTTTTAGTTAATACATCTTATGCGTCATGAATTGGGGATTATACAAGCAATTTCTACTATTATTTCAAATATCTTACTCTTCATCATGTCTTAGCTTTTCTGGCCCAGGTTTGAAGAGCAGGTCTAGGAGTGATACTGAATAGCATCTATGAATGTATCTAGACAGTTTCCATGTTAGGACCAGTCCCTCCAGGGGCGCCTTGTTGGCAGAATAAGGCAGTGCTTCTATTAGAAATAAAGGGATTGTATTCACATCTAAGATCTTGGTGGGGAATGAGGGCCAGTCCATACAGCACTTGGAGAGGCAGCACTCACTCCATCTACTGGGGTACATGCTCTAGAGCAAGGCTCTGTCTGCCCTGGAGAAAAGAGCAGCTTTTGAAAATTTGAAAAAGAAAGAAAAGAAAAGAAAGAAGGAAAGTACCTGTGTGAGAATTAGAAAAACAAGCCACAGTACTCACTTCTGAGAGATGATAGTTCTACTGCTAAAAGAGTCTGCTGTGTGAGCCCGAGGACCTGCGCTCAGTCCCTAGAAGGCGTGGTGCGGTGGCACACACTTACAACCCTAGCACAGGGGAAGCAGAGATGGGAGGATAACTGGATGTCACTGGATAACCAGACGAGCTGAATTCATGAGTTCCGGGTCCCAGTGAGAGACCTTGTCTCAGAATAAGTACCTGGGGCTGAATTGATAGTTCAGTGGTTAACAGTGCTTGTTGCTCATGCAGAGACCCTGGGTTTGGTTCCCAGCATAGACATAGTGGCTCACAATCATCTTTAACTTCAGTTGCAGAGGATCCAAACCCTTCTTCTGACCTCTGCAGCACACAAGACACACATGGAGGTAAAATACCCATACACATAAATAAATCTAGAAAAAAATGAAGTAGATACTTTCTGAAGGAGGATACCTCAGGCTGGTCACAAACACACACACACACATTCACACACAAACTCTCAGAGGCGCAGACATATACACACATGCAGACACACACACACACATGCAGACACACATTCTCAAATGGACACATACACATATGCATGCACACACATGCACACAGAGAGATATACACAGACACTCACACCAGACATGAACACACACACACACACACACTCACACATGTGCTTCTCACTACCCTTGGCCCAAGGAACTTCACCTAACCAGAAGGAATTCCCAGGGCTACTCTGTAGACAACTGTCTCTGAGAAACTTTCTTACTCTAACAGATAACCCTGATTTTGCTATATACAAGGCAGGATGTACACAGAGATCAGGGAAAGCTGTGAGACTATATTTTTTTAAAAAAAGATTTATTCTCTTGCTGCACTTTATGCATATTTTATAACCTTAGAGAAAGAGCCCCAGGATTTTCCCTCCTGTGCATTTTCATCTTGCTTCTTTGTGGCCAGTGATGCCAGCTGAGGTTGTCAGGACAATAAAACCAAACCTGTGGGGTGGGAACAGATTATCCTGCCATTTTCCTAGGTCCTTGAGCTGCACATCAAATCTGGGGCTGATCCCTCTACACTTGTTTAACCTGCCTGTGAGGCTCACACTGATTTTCTTAGCTCTGTGACCATCAATGACTTCAAATTTGTTAGTGTAGTCATGCTTCATTACTGAAGTCAGGGACCAGAAGGTGACTTTGGAGAGTGGCCTGGTGTTTGCCTCTCTTTGCAGCATTGCTGATGCTTGAGAGCATCAACCAGGGCTTTCAGGCACATCAAGACGGCAATGTGGAAAGATTACATGTTTGTAATTATGTATATGTGTGTAGGTATGTGCATGTGAATGCAGGTGACCCACAGAGGCTAGAAGAGGGTTGTATTAACCCCTGAAGTTGGAGTTACAGGTGGTTGTGAGCCCTCGACTTGGGTGCTGGGATCAAAACAAGCCTTGGTTCTCTGCAAAAACAGCATGAATGCTTATCCACTGAGCCACCTTTTCAGCCCTTTTCGCCATTCACAAAAGTCATTTAAAGGAGTACAACATTCCCTTTTAGAACAGAATAATACCACATCCCAAAGGGAGGACTGATGGTGAGAACAGAGAATTACAAAGCAGAACAAAGCAATCCAAGAAGCTGAGTGCCCCAGGACAATCCCCTCAGGCTTCCCTGAAAGAGGCCATGTAGAAAGGGGAAACAGACAGAAAATGTATACACCAAGATCATGGGGCTGGAGAGACAACTCACAGTTAAGAAAACTTGCTGCTCTTGCAGAGGGCCCAGGTTCAAGTCCCAGCACCCACATGGTGGTGCAGCCACCTGTAAGTCCAGTTCCAGAACTGACACTCTCTGCTGGCCCTGGCAGGCACCAGGCACACACATGGTACACATACATACATATAGAATAGAATAAGTCTTTTTAGAAACGTCTTGGTTTTGCACATGGAAAAGTTATCAACACATAACAACAACATTTAAATGAGGGGCAAATAAAGTGAGTAATTAGTAATCCCAGGCTATCGATGATCCTTTCTTGTGGAAACCACGTGTCTAACAGCAGACAGAGCTTCCCGGCGAGACGGTGCTCTGCCACCTACACTGAGACACTGCTATCATTCTAACATTGAAGGCACCAGAGAAGGACTGGAGAGACGGCTCAGCAGCTAAGAGCACTGGCTGCTCTTGCAGAGGACCTAGATTCGGTTCCAAGCACCCACACAGCAGCTCACAACCATCTATAACTCTGTCCCACGGTATCTGATGCCTATTTCTGGCCTCTGCAGGAACCAGGCACACAGTACCCAAACATACATGTAGGCAAACTTTCATATACACAAAATAATCTTTTAAAAAACACATTAAATAGTACCCCCAAAGTCTGGTAACACAGGACTGAAACAGTATTCAATACTATTTTAGGTTAACATTTGGATACATTGGTTTAAAGATATTCTATGTAAGTTAAAGAAAATACATTGAATGTATTATCTAAAAATGTAACTAATGCATTATTTGAAAATATGTTAATAGTCCTTCGTTCCTCACTTTTTGGACATTTTTTAAGGTGTTTTTAACTATTAAAAATTGAGCTACTTAAATGTTGAATAAAGGACTGGTAATATAATGA